>VUJU01000157.1:0-92354 GCA_009835225.1 Aphis craccivora | reverse complement strand
TAGTACGAAAATCTAGCCCCTGAGTGTTGTCTGGTATATTTATTTATTTAGGTGGGGTATTTACGTGTGTAATACGATAATACCGAGTGCGTTTTAACGGTTTTTATAATCTACCTGTAATACTATTTTTTATTTGAGATAGTATTCGCCTTTTTCCGTTGTAAATACATCATTATCTTGAATAGTCATGCTTAATTGTATTCACAGTTTGATCGAGTTCGCGCACGATTGAAACTATCATATCTACTATTATACATGTGTGGTGAGTAAGAGGGGATGGGAACAAATTGATCAGCATTTTTCTAGATTTTGCACAATTTGGCAAACGATATGTCAACAAAAATTATAATCGTATTATATATTTTATAGATATATCAATGATAAGATTTGCAGTGTATGTGGAATAAATAACGGTGAACCGGTAAAACGATTTCTGAAGTCTTTATATAGTCAACCAATGGCAGAAAAACAAATTCTGAGCATCTGAATGCATGTTTTATGAATTAATTTATTCATTTTCGAGTTCGTTTGGAAGGTTTAATAGAAAATATATCGTCATAATCAATATCAAATTCATATTAAATCACGAGAAATAATAATTTGTCTGATGTTTATTCATACATTTGTAATGCATACAACGTAATATGTTTTTGTGTTAACCGCTTATAGGTATGCGCACTGGGCGAGCCGGTCGAACCAAGACTCAACCGTAAATATTTTAGTGGCACAGTGCAATTTAGTATTTACGTGAACGTTGTGCTATAATTTTTAATACAAATTGTATAATATAAATGTTCATGAAGACGGTGAACATTTTATTTGTCGTAATAGTATAATAAAATTAAAAATATTTGTAGATACCCCTTTATACCAACTCAATGAACAAAAACTATGTCTTCGATAACCATATTATATACTTAATAACCATAGGTTTTTTTTTTATTATACTAAATTGTTTAATGTAATACCAGTTACAAGTTGAACCTGCGAACAAGTATTTTCGAAATCCACTGAAATGAAAAATAAATTTAGGAGTACAATGCACCAAGACTAGTTGAATGATCTATTATTAATATTTACTGAACCAGAACTAACATCTAGTGTTGATATTAAGTATTAAAAATATAATTTACGAGTTCAAAAATCTATGCAAAATAAGAGAATTAATTTATAATCTTTCTTTTATTATGGTTATTATATAATGAAATAACAATAAATATATATACCGTACATACCATAATATATATATACGTCTTATATACATACTTATTACACATTTAATTTTTAAATTTTAAACAAAGATTTTTTTATGTTACGTGTTCTTATTTGTATACGTGACTAGATTTATATTTGATTGTTTATTGTATAATTTCAAAGAATTTAAAATTTTATTTTTAAATTTAAAAACATGTTGAGCATACAGACTCATTAATGTCGTATGTACCTACATTAAGACATACTTAAGACTTGAATTTATGTGGTATATGCTTATAACATTAACATTCACAGTTTTTAATTTGAAATAAGAAAAATTATTTAAAAAAAAAATGTATATTCACTCTCTAAATATTGAGGTATTAATTGCTTCAGGCTCGACTAGAAATTTAAGTCTGCGCAAGCCTATAGTTGACCTGTAGTAGGTAAATACTTCAGAAAAAGCTCTTAAAATACTCTTACAGGGTTAAATCATATATTAAATCATCCACGAATGACGGTTATTTTAAATTATTTGACTTTACTAAACACGGAGACACAATTCCCAATATCATTACAACTTATGATGAAATAATATTGTAAATTTTTCCAGAACAAAGACTCATTGAAAAAAATCTGATTTAGCTTTACTATTTATTTATATAATATTATGTATTGGTTGATAAAATAAAGTGTACTTAAATATTCCATATTAATACTTTGTTATTATAACAGGGGCATGAAGAAAATTGTACCCGGGACAGTAATATCCTAAATATGCCGTACAGCAGTGGGCGGACTTCGGAGTAATCAGAATTACGGATAAAGGTGTGGGAAAGGGCAACTAACTATAGTGACGTAAGAAAAGTTTGTAGGATGCAAAAAATGAAGAACAAATTTAATCGATTGTATTAGTCACTCATGTTTAAACACCTACCTATATCATCCGATCATACGATGGCGATACGGAGACGAGGACCGTCAAACGAGAAGCGATTCAACATATAATACGCCTGACAAATATATAGGTACACCTATACCTAAAATATTAAATATTATAACAATAAACACGACGATATTCTAACTGCACCGTTCGTTTTGTTTCCGGTATCGTCGTGTTTCCGGTACGATATAGGTTCGTCTGTACAGTGCAGTAGTTGCGTACACGGCTGCAAGACGCGCATAAAAATTACCAATACACAATATAATGTCCAACTGTAACCATAGTATAGGTACCTGTCTATAGTCTATACCACCTATCTATGCACACTCGAGAACTCCACCGCCACCGCCACCGTCGTCGTCGTCGTCGTTGCAACAGCAGTCGTCGATGGCTCAACGACCTCGTATAGAATTCTGAGCGGCCCGACGCGAGTGGTTCCAGCGGTGCCGACGGAATACGTTATGCGCTATAAAGAATGCGCGTCGACGCGCTATTGTAAACGACAATATAATATAAATTATAATAATATTCTTGTACACAGGTAGTAGATAAAATGCACAGGGTGATCCGTGGCGTCTGTAAGACATGCTGCGCGTATTTCGATTAGAAAAGCCGGTTTTTGATTAGAATTCGGTAAAAAAAAAAGTCTGACTTTTTACGTCTTTTCCTCAACCTCGACCGTTCATAATCTATTTTAATTCCGTACACTGAAGCGAAAAACTTTTGAAAATAATTGAAATATATTATATTATATTATACGTCCAATAACCGTCGATACCGAAAGACTGTAGTTTTTTATTTATAAACAAAGTTTACACGAAAACACTCAAGGACTTTGCTTTTCTTATCTTTTTTTTTTTTGTTGGTGAATCGGTGCGCTACGACTAGGGTAACTCACTTTTCTTATCTAACCCCCGCAACACATCAAACTATTATTTCAATATTTATACATTTTCTTGAATACAGTCCCAAGAAAATAAATAAATCTCATTTTATTGAATTAATAATCAGTACAGCGGATTAAACAAATCACCCTGTATATTTGTATTATACAAACAAAGTAACACTATTTTGTATTATAATGTCCAATGAAGCGTAGTATTTTTTTATATTATTTTTTACGTCATATTTTTGTTATTGTTATCAACTATTATTTATTAGATATGTACACTTTTTATTTTATTTTTCAAATTTGTATTTGTATTCCATTTCACTCGATTCCGTGCTGATAACGGTAACATACACAAAGATAACAGTTTGCAAGACAAATTATAAATTATGTGGGTGTACGTGTGTACAATAACTACTAGCTCCGTAATAATTTCGATGGATTTTTAATTTCCACCATCAATCGTATATTATATTGCAGCTATTTGTTACAACACGAATAACATGTAAAAATCTACGATCCATGGATTGAAACAGAATTATGAAAATATCATAAAATTAAAAATTTTTATTGGTAGTATAATATAAAAAAATATATATATATAATTTTAAGAATTATAAAATATCTTATAGTAGGTAATTATTAATTTAAACATTTGTGAAAATGCGAGTCTGTTGTTTTTAACAACGAAATCAAAGTGTTAACTTGCGTGGAAATATCCAATACTTTAACTCACTCAACATGTTAATAATACAAAGTACAAACTCAGATAAAGCCCATAAATTCAATAAGTGAAGAAAGATAATATTATATTTATAGTATTTACCAGAATGAACAAAAAAAAACCGTGAAGTATATACGAACTGCAGTATAAATATAAATTTCAAATGTGGCCCTCAAGGGTACATTATTGTTTATACATCTGGTATAAACTATTAAAACATACTGTCTAAACCATTGAATAAGACATTTGATAAAAGTAAAGTACTGATGAATATTGATGGTAAAGGCCGGACCGCCATCACTAAAATATTTTATTGCGTATACACCCGCATTTAATAATCTAAGTGTTTTAATCATATAAAATTATAAATTTGACACTGATTATAACCCTTATTCATTTCTATCTATTTGAATATCATATCATATGATAAAAAAAAACATTGATTTTTAATCAATTTATTGTATAATAATATAGGATAGGTATAATATTAGGTATGTGATAATAATAATACGCAATTTATTTTCAACACAGATTTAAAATCTATGCATAACAGTTATACGTTACATTTGTTCATATTATTATAATATAATGACATAATAAGTGCAATTACGAGTAGTACATACTAATATCATAGGATTGTAATATTATACTAGAAAACTCGTATAAAACGTAACAGACATTTTTTTTTCTATTCTGATAATGAAAATACTTCGTTTTAGGCCAATGATTATGATGCAAATTTCCGCTCCTATCGCACACCTTCACCGCTCAAGTCATGTCATCCGCTGTACATCATACATAACAGTAAGTTCAACGAATTATTTATTTATCAAAATATGTCATCTGGCGGTAGCTATTATAGGTAGTAGTTAGTAATCTCGACGTGTTTGGTAACACACACCGACACCATATATTACATTGTGTTTGATAGCATCGTAATAAGATACCTATCGGATAGTGGCAGTGTTTCCCTACCAACAGACCAGTTCACCACACGTCCCCGCGGGTTAACCAAGTTCAAGGATGATAATCAAAATCACAATATTGTTAAACATCGCCGCATCACTCAACACGTCAAATCCCCGTCGCCAGTGACAATTAACGCATCAATATCTAATAATAGGTAGACGCCTTTATTATTATCAACTCGACTTTAGTCATAACATAAAAGTCTTTATATTATAATATTGTTCACGTGTTAATAATTGTTTCGTTACTATTATTTTATTATTATTATAATAGAACGTCTGCTGCAATAACAGTATTAAATCTCTCTGCGGATATGAATATTATATTATTGTCAGCTGCACTCGATCAACCGTGTAAGCGCCTACACGCATTTTCGCCTAAATCGGCCGATATTCCAATATTTCCGCAGCGATGCATGCGCGAGTTTTTGGCTTACGCTCATTTTTATGCACAAAATATTATTCACCGTTAGGGCGATATCGATTAGACCGTAGCTCACGTTATAGTCCGTCAATCATCCGTCTCGAAATTCGTGTTTATAGTTTGCATTTCTTAAACAAACATTGTCTTTCAACGTTATTTTAACCTATGTTTCTGTATCTACATTCTACTTGTTATAATTATTATTATTGTTATCATGTGATAGGTAAAAGATCATATTATTATCTCATATTTATGATACCATATATGATGTTATATACTATTTATTAATTCATTTCAAGAACCGAAGCTCTTTGAATATATCATTTAAATTCAATGAAAATAATTACAATTACAGAAAAAACATGTATCAATATTAAGGCTAAAAACATTAAAAACTAAAAAGTATAAAATACAAAATTTAAATTTAGAATATTTTAAAAATACGAATAGTTAATAAAAATAATAGAGAAACATTTTCCTGCATTAAAAATCTACCGTTAAATTTAAATTTATCACGTTTAGAATTGGAAAAGTTCGTTTATTCGAATATTTTATTTTCTTATATTTTCTTACTCAAAGAAAATAGAATTTGCATAATTACTCTTACGATAATGGGAAATAATCAGAGAGATCATTGATTCTGGAAAAATATGAAGAAACTGATTCCTTTTAGTCAGTAAATGTGGAAAATTGAAGTAACCATTTAGTAAATCAGTGTTTTCAACCATTGTGTCATCGAATTAGTCGAAAAGTATCAGGAAGTATATTAAATAACACAAAAACCACAACTATTGTTGACACGATTTACAAAAACTAATAGATATTTTATATAATTTTTATGATGATTAAAAATAAGTTATCTGCTATCGACATATTTTACATATTTACTTTACTAATTAAATATTATCCATTATACTTATTTATTTATTGTGATATGAAATATTTTAATAGTGTGTCACCACAACACAAAGGTTGAAAAATACTGCAGTAGATAATAAAATATTGATAAATGTCAGAAAGTTGTCTTCTTACTCTTTAAGTTGTAACGAATTCAAACCAAAAAAAGTGAATGTATTAGTAAGGATTTCTAGATATAAGTGTATTTATTTTTTAACATTATTTTCAACAATTTATAATTGGCTAACTCTTGATCTTTTGTGTTATAACATTATACAGATAGGTTTCTAAACAAAATTATGAGCCAAAATTCAGCAATCGTACAAGGGAACAATATAATGACTTGAAATTTGAGATTTTTTTAAATATTGAGTATTTCTATAAATAAAACGTAGCATTTCGTAAGATTTATTCAAAATGGCTTTATGGCGGAATTTAAGTGATAAATCAGTTGATTCAAAATGTATATACACATCTTTAACTACCGATACTCTATTTAATTTGTTATTATTATTATCATTATACGTTATCGTCATAATATACACACACTGTCTTTAATGGAAATTATTCGACCATAAAATTGTGTTCGTTGTTATATGTGTCGTGTTCCCACGTCATTCTACCTAAAAAAAATATGCCTACGGATAAACATTGCCGGCCGTCCATCCGGTCTTTGCTACAGTATTTTAGTGTCGGCGTGTCTTCAGCATAGATCGAACCGTTGAAGAAGAACAATAAATATCAATATTATATATAGTTACGTGGAATTCCGCATCAATAACTCGTATCAGGGACACGTCGTCGTTGGTTTTTTTTCTTAAAATAATTTTTTTGCTTTTCTACTCAGGACAATATTATGGGTAGGTGGGTTTAGCGAAATACCTCTCTCTCTCTCTATCTATCTATCTACAGAAGGTACACTACAGTAAATATACAATACAATTATTAATTCACTGTATTGTTGACCTTTTGTATTATATTATTATATATTTATGAGTACACATAATATAATATTATATATTATACTATCGGCCCCGTACGTTTATATAATGAAAATGAGTCTCGATGCGACACGACACGCGAAGTACAGTATATAAACGAATAGATGACGCAAACTATAATAATATACCAATATATTATATAGGTAGGTAACTATTTACGTATTGTATACTTAAACGCGCCGGACCCGTTATTTCGAGACGCCTCTGCCGCATACATATTACACGGTTCGCATGTACACGCATCACAAAAGCGAGGAATTCGGTCTGTTCGATATCGTATTAGACGTGAATAGATAATGTGTCTGGGAGTTCAGCGGCGATAATTATACGGTCATCAACGTGTGGACACATCGCGTAAACCTATATAATATGTGCCAGGAGGTATATATCATAAAAATTATGTTATATTACACCAACTTAAAATAACAATAAGCCTAGCGTCTTACGCAATTTTCTTTTGTTTTGTCTTGTTGAAAATAAAAAAAAAAATAAGTAATCCGTTCGACGGTTTAAACTATTATATACCACTGTATCCAATTCGTGCTGCAGCAATGCATAATAATATAATGTATACACATGCGCACTGGTGTCTGGTGCGGCTGCAATGATCAAGGGGTGTTCACTGTTTAGAGTTTACTACTGCAACAGGTGTGGTGCAGTTGTACACCCTGCGGAGCTAACGCGAGTAAAGAGGATGCTATATAACCTGCAGTATTCTTAAAAATAAACCCCTCGAAAATTCCAATTTTTTAATTGTTGTAAACAAATACCACGTTAAAGACAAATAATATTAAATTACGTGTACGTAATCTTAATTCATTATTATAACTGCGGCAATACTATTAACCTGTGTATTAGTTATAATATTCTTCGAAATGGGTGTTAAAATTAAATGTGATTTTTAGTTTTTATTTCATAATGATGACAGCAAATTTGTTGTTAAAAGTTTACACAATTTTCATTGGAAAATATATATCGTTATCTTTGTTTAAATTTATTTGCGTGTAATTTCGTAATCAAGGAAAATTGTGATCATGTTTTTATTAAAAGTGGGTGTAAATATATAAATCACCTACACACACTGTGAAAAATGTCACGCCTATGCATGTTAATATTGTAATATATTATAGGTACTATTCGATATTGCAAAATCAATTGTTTACTAAAATATTCACACAATATTGATTGTGGCGCAAAAAAAATGAAAACTTTTTATCATAATAATAATTTTCTGTAACTAAAATTAATATTATTCACAATGTTCACAAAGCTATACAAATATGAATTTGCAGACAAATATAAATTAATAATAAAATATCAAATAATAGTTAAAATATTGACATAATAATACACTGTATTTACATCTATAATCATAATATACATGTTTTATTATTAATTTTATAAATTTATCGGTAAATACAAAATGATAACTCTTCTCAGCATCCATATTATATTTGTTAAAAATATAACATCGTTACATTAACTCTAAGCGTTTAAACGGAGTCTGATTAAAACGGTAAAAACAGTTCACTGAAAATCCGAATATCAACGGAAGTGAGACTAGTATGTACCTGTACGAATATATGAAATAATTAAATTCTTAAATTTAAATCGTACTCAACGAATTAAATAGCAAAAACCAGAACAGGACGAATATGTTTTTTTAATTTTTGAATAATTGTTGTTATTTATTGTACCTTTTGTTAAAACCTATATGAACAAACAATTAATAATACAGCTAGACTGCGCTATTTTATGTATAAACTATAATTCAATCGGTATTATAGTTAATTTAATATTCAAAGTTTGATCCTTCTTTCGTTGTAACGAATAATAAATATTATGTACTTCTGTATAATATGTAAGTTTTTATTTTCCACTGTATCCATTTTCAACGTTCACGTAACTAAGCTCCAATTGCATTCTTTCCTCCTCGTTTTCCTTTTGTGCTAACTGCTAAGCCACATTCTCGTCCGTACAATATAACATGTAGTTAGTATAATATGTAGTTTTATATTACCAATAGCAATTTAAAAACAGTTTCACTTGCTAGTGAAAAAAACTAAGCATAATCGTTTAATACCTTTTAAAAAATAGAAAATAAACAACGCGAAAGCAAGAACTCTAATATGATTCTCATGAAGCTTCTAGTTTTAGAGCAACATTATATTATTATGCTTTCGTAAAATGTAAATATAATGTTCACCATTAGATACATAATTATAGATGTTTTTTGTATTTACTAACAACTAACATTTATTTAAAATATAAAATGCTTTGATTTTTTTTCTTTTCTTCTAAATTATATTATTTTAGGTTTAAAAAGTGTTAAAAAAAATATATAAATTACATTTTAATAATGTATTAAGTAATATGTACCTAGTACCTACAATAGTTAGACATTATTTATAGTTCATTCATAGTTTGTACGAATTCTAATTTATATTGATATAATGTAAAAATTAACATTATATTATTTAACTATGACTCAGATATTATGGCCATAGGAATGGTCTCATTGATACGTACCAAAATCCGCACGGAGAGGATTTCCGAGGCAGCAGCTATGTGCGTTTATATGACGCATAATGTTAGTGATCCACCGCAATTTTATCATATCAATTAATTATCAACATATACATACACGCTACACATACAATTCTGAGAAGATAAAGCGATCACGTATATTTGAGTAGAGTAATATTATTTTTAAGAATGTTAACATTTAAAATTTAAAAAATAATTATTTTTAACTTCACAGAAACAATTTATACTTTAATATCGAAAATTGTCTTCCTTTTTTTCTGTACAGTATAATATAATACAATACAACTCGTTTTCACTTTTATAATTTTATTCTTTTAAATTTATTACCATTTTAATATTCTTGTAGTAGGTAATTAAATAATGATATTTCCATCGTCACGGATCAACAGTGTTATAACTCATACGTTATATTACTGAGAGTTTTTCTCATAAAATAAAACGCATCTAATAGAGCAGACGAAGGGTATACTTAGTATAATATTAGAGAGATTTGGTACTTATCAAACATAATATTTCTCATTACTTACATTAAGCAACATTCATTAAAGTGTGTCTAAAATCTAAATACGAGATAAAACTATTAAAATAATTGCTTATCTATTAGCTACATAATTAATTTACGATAATATTGCTATTCGGCTGTCCAGTGAAATCATTTAATAGATCATTACAGTTTACAATTCTTTTAATAATATATATATATATAAAAGGCTTGTCTTCCAATTTTCATTACCTATGCTTTTTTTTCTACATTAATAATATCCATGTCGAAAACGATAATCGATCGATAGATAAGTTTTACTAGATTCGTGATAGAAATTTACTAGAATACACGACGTTGGCCATTTTCTATGTAAAAAAAAGTCCCGACTCTCTTCAGACTGGTCATCACTTAACGTGGCAATCAGTCAGGTTATCGACCTCGGTTCGCAACGCTATTGGTAATTGGAAAACTTTCATTTCAAGTAGTTGGAATTTTTCAACTTGTTTGCCCGCTTGTACTATCTGCAGTGTTTAGTGAAAATGAAAGTAGAGTGAAAAAATTATTACCTATTTTACGAGGGAAAAACGGCAATTGGTTACTATTTACTTCAAATACGAATAATTAATAAATAATAAAATACCAACATCATATTTTATTTTTTAACATTTAGGTACTATTTAGTATTATAATAAACATACGTAGCTAGTTTAGTATAAATTTATTATTGTGTCAAGTATTTATGTATACAGATAATAATAAACTCAATGACTAATTTTTAACCATTTAAGCTAGTTAAGTAATATATTATTATAATTCTTTAAACAGGTTTATGAACTGTAAATCAGTTTATAAGTAATTGATTTAGGTATATTTATTTCCGTACTGTTTAAAAAAAAGAACAAAATTGTAAATATATAAAACATTTATTAAACAATTATTATTTCTCCTACAAAGGTGTTATATTATTATTTTCTGATTAGAAAAAAATACAATTGCAACTATTTGGAACTGATTCTGAAAATATTTTTATAAAATTATATAGAAATTTAAAACCAAACAACTTCAGTTCCGTTAAAAATTTATTCCTACGATTACTCTTTATTGATTCAGATTATCAACATTACTAGTAAGTTGTATTACCCATGATAGTCGATTAAATACCTAGACAATATTCTAAATTTTTGATTTCTTGTTCCAGTTTATGGTCATATATTATATTCGATGTTTTTTTTTTTTTTTTGTTCGACTATTTGTAACTTGAAACACGGTTATTGCGAGTAACACGAATTGATATAGTAAGACATGCGTCTAGCGTGAAACCAATTAAAGAACTAAAATCATACTTAGTATCATATTTAGTCTTAGTATAGTAACCTCAATAAATGCATTTATAAAAACACATTATATATTTTCGTGATAATTTCTTAAGTTCGTTTATTAATTTCTTAGCACAAATTGTAGTTATTATAAGTAACCTTCAAGTTTCAGACGTTGATTTCCTATATTACATGATAATATAAAAAAACTTACGAACCATACACCAATACAATAATAAGATATAATGAATTGTGCAAGTTAAATATGTTATACAGTCCACTTGAAACGAATAAATACTTCCAACTATTTGTAAAATAAATATAATATTATGTCAATTATATTAATTATTACTTAAAAATTATTAATTTTTATGTAGACACACAGAGACATTTGAATATATTGATGACGTAGTTAAACATCCATAGAAAACTATTACATTTCATTGTTAGCGTTAAAACTAAAACTAATCTCAGATAATAGGATATCAAATCATAATAATTACATCATATTATCTCTTTTTTGGTACAAATTATGAACATTATGACGTATAATTAGGTTTATTAGGGTTACTAGGATCAGAATAAAAAAAAATATATGCTATCATTTAAATTAATTAGTTTTCCTCGGTAATTATTAGTTTAGAGTTTAGACAATAGTCATGCTGAAGGTCTATGATTTAAATCTATAAATTATATTAATGATTTTTGTATTTCTATATTTAAAAAGATCGATTTTAAATATATTGAATACTACAAATATTAAAATTACATTCATGTAAGATTTTAACAAACTATAATTTATATTAATTTTGGAAATTTGTTGTTTTATTATAACAGTTACCTAAGCTATTACTGAGTCTATCATAATTTAATATTTTTCATAGTTAATCACGTATACGTAAGTTAGAAACAAAGTAAAATTATTATCATCTGCTTATAAAGGTGATAGGTATCAACTTTGATAATTTACTTTAAACATTTAGCTAATACTTCGTATAATTTTTAACGTTAAAATCCAATAGATAACAAATTTTAATGAAATAATTAAAGTCTTAGAATACTATCATACTTTATAACTCGATATTTTTAAAATTTTTATTTTATAGGTTTTGACTTTTTTTAGATAATCTTAAAAGAATAGTTGATGTATGTTTTAAATGATTATAAATTATAACACGTGTTCTCTAAAAGACTTTTCAAAACTGTGTTGATTTATTTTGTAATGTTCCTTACTAAAATCCATAAATGTTCTATTGATTATTAAATTTCTAAATTATCAAATTATTCCATGCAAAATATTCAAACTGGTTTTATCGCTTGTCTTAAAACGAAAAAAACTCATTTGTGTATACTTTTATAAGTATATACCTACTAAATAATATTATACGAGATTATGTGCCAAACGAGATGTGATCATTTAAGCTAACTGTAAATGCAACTAAAACAAGCCTGACGTGGATAGAAATATTAAAGTTATTTGAATTATAATTAAAGGGAAAGACTTTAAAGAATTATTTTTTGCTCTACTATTATTATGATCACTTATAACACAGTTAATATTCTTTTATTTTACACAATTTAATGATTACCTATCAAAAAATGTTCTACTTATTTTTCAACATTTTTTTTTTAACTTTTAATCATTCTTCTTACATACATGTACTGCTATATTGCACTACTACATATATATGCGTTTTATGTACAATAATATATTACACGAAACAAAAATAATTATTGCTATTAATTGACAAAATTAAATTAAATACAAAAAAATCATTAATACTCCAAGTAGGCAATCTTCCATTCAAAATCTGAAATATTTTATCATCTAGGTAGTGTAAATGTTTCAAAATAATTACCAATATAAACATTAAATCACTAATGTACAATAAATTAATAAATATAGGAAATACGTTGAATATACATTAACACCTAGCTTATAATATGTTGTATCACGCAATGTAGTTTTTTTAGTGTTTGCGGTTGTTTACAAAGGGCATTGCCCGATTGTGATATCAAAAAAACACACTCCCGTAACCGATTTGTTTTTAATAAATATGTATAATATGCTTAATGATTAATAATATCCAGTCAAAGCCCCCATATAAACAGAAATTGACTTTTCCAATAATATACTCTCGTGGGAACTTAACCTCTGGTGGTTTAGTCAACGACACGCAGCTTGTGTTCATCCACATGTATTCACCGCTGAATAATAAAAATTTATAAATAATATTTCTCTTTCAACAATGGTGAACCGAATAGATTAATTTTTCATTGCCTATTGTTCGGATGCTACAGGTATTAAAACCGTACACAAAATGAAATAAGTTTCCGAACACGCTGACCACCACACGGGCACGCGGTAGGTACAATACAACGTCAAACATATAATATGTAGTATATAATATATATATATATATTATGAAAGTACATATAAGAACTAAGAAAAACAAACTCCGTAGAGAATGAAAACCATGTGGTATCGACCACGTTTGGTCATTTACTTCCATTACTATATTATTATTATTATTATTATTTGGACGAACGATGAGGAAAAGCGGTTACTCGAACCCGACAATGTGTGTACATTTTAAACGGACTATAGTGTCACGGAGGTCGTACTCACTTGTATTTGATTCCTTCGGACTTCGTAGTAAACCCAGTTGTCGGTGGAAAAAGCGATTGCCAGTAAAGCCGTGGCCACAATGGCCGTGATGGTGGCTAGTGAAAGAGTAACTGCGGAACAAGGCATGATGTTTGTTCAGTTGTGTACAGTAGGCGTTCGTAGGTGTCGTCTAGACGATGCGACGACAACAATTGTAATTGCGTTTTGACGTTATTAAATAGGTGACAATTCCGGTTTACGAATTTGATCGACCGTCGAGATTTTACCACATTTTCAAAACAAAACAATAAACAAACCCGTCCGCGGTGGGCGATATTTTATTTAAACTCGGGGTTCGAACACGCGCACGCACACACGAATACACACACACACACACGGAGATCACACAAAAAACACTCGGTCGCTCGTTACGGGAATATGCACCGCACACACACGGCAGACAAACCGGCCGTCTCGAACAATAGTGGAGACCCAGTCTTAACGTGTACTATTGCTCGATGGTCCTCCCCACCTAAAACGTCTCTGTTACCCTCTCGCCAGTCAGACTCTATTGCTCTATCTCTTTCTATGGCACTGCCTCTGTCCGTCCCTCGTCCCGTCTCTTTCTAGCTCTCAGTCTCTCCCAGACTCTCTCCGGTTCCTCGCAGACGGCCGTGCAGCAGGTTTTGTCAGTTTTTACACCTGCTGCTACAGCAGTGGCGTTCCAACAGAGGGATAAACACGCGTCCTGTGCAGCAATAACAACAACAGTGTACTTCCAGTGTTATAATAATATAAACAACGAACGATAAAGAAGAAAAATATGTTTGACTCAGACGCAGTAAAGATTTAGGATTTAGATGATACGAGTATGCGATGTATGAATATCATAATATTATTCGGTTATAATTTTTATAACTTTTATAACATTATCGTATGTACCGCGTATTATATGTATCATATAGATACACGATGTTAGATCTAATATCTATCGTACATTGGTACTCTCCCCTTCTCTCGCGGACATTTGAATGATACGAGAAGTCCATACTCCATATTACATTGTATCGAACAAAGAGGCGGTAATGTATTTATGTTTTCTGGGTGGTCTCGTTTCGATAGAAAAAAATACACAAGATAATATAATTACACTTAATCGAGTGATCGAAATTTTGAATAAGAATGATGTTATATAGTTGACTGCTGCTCCTGTTGTAAACAATATAATAGATGATGTGTAGATTCTAGGTGGTACTAGACTGTGAAAGAAGAAAGTATACCAATAGCGATTTTTGTCTTTAACAGTTTTATTTTAAACATTTACAATTGGATATTTGGGTATAAGTACAATGTTAAACATAATTTCTTATCCAAATGACATTAAAAATGAATTATAATATTTTTAGTGTAAAGTATTGGTGATGCATTATATTATTACTCGTACAACTAAAAACAAACATTAATTATGATAAAATAGAAGAAAAAAATCAACTTTTTAGACAGTGTAGTTGGTATTTTATCATTAATTAAATAAACATAATATCAAATTATATTTACTTTATCTATTAATAAATATAGTTTTAATTAAATTCTTTTATAAAAAAAACGTAGTTAAACTGAAGCATTTAAATACAACGTATTGATTTTTTTAGTAAAATTAAATTAATCGTATTTCATAATCAGAGCAAAATAATATTCTTAATCCGAAAAATAGATACATAAAAATAATTCTATACTTCACTTTTCTTATTTATTTTATACCATGCAGTGAGAATGTTATAATTAAAAAAATCACTTATTAAACCAATACAGTAACCACAAAACTATTATTACAAATTTTTACTAAATTTAAATATGTACATTACGTGCACCATGCTGTTGATGTATATAATAAATTCAAAAATAATAAGATGTCATTATGTCAATCAAAAAACCATTAACTCAAATAATATATAAAACAAAATATCATTAATATCATACATTATAATAATCGTATCAAACCGTCCAAACTTAGCTTTAATTATTACATTATTTCAATTACCAGAACGCAAACACTTAAACCCAATACATCAAATTTCATCAATGGAAATCAATATCATGTAAATAGTAATTAAAATAATTAATGTTACAAGTTCTAAAACCATTTATTATTTTTGTGAAAAACTTGTAATTAAGTTAAAACGTGAAAAAGTGAACATTTATAAAAACTATTATGACATAAATCTAAAATATCGGTTTTTATTGAAAATTAAATAAGAAATTACAATTAAGCTTGTAATGTTGTAAACACAAATTAAGATTTAATGATAGGCCTTACAAGCATAATATTATTTCTAAGATGGGGGAACAAAGCCTCCCCCCTAGAATCTGCCACTGATAGGAACTACCTCTAGTTTGTTTTGTTAAAGCAATTATAATATATATAGAAGCATTATGATATGTTTTTTTCTGGAAAAAATTGTTTATGTTTATTTATAATATATAAATATTAAAAATGTTTTCAAAATATTTAAATAAGGAATTTTAAATTAAAACACTCTTATTGTAATATAATATATATATATATATATAGCTACTTAAAATTGTAAACACATGTACAATGAGCATTCAGCATACTATTATATATAGTATCCCGCTGGCCCGCTGCACGCTGTGAGTGTCCTCGAATTAAATATAAAAAAAAAAAAAATAGTGTAATTAGATTTTAATTTTTAACCATTAAAATAAACTTGTAATAGTAAACAATTTAATTATTATAACTAGGCATTTTTAAATACAATTTTTAAAAATACACCATCATTTTATTCATATTAAATTATTGTAGCTTTAACATCTGAAAATCAAATGCTAATTCCATAATAATTGTTAACTTATAATTATTACAGTAAATGGAAAAATAATTATTTTATTCAAATAAGTCTAAATAATATAATTATAAGATTTAAAAGAACTGAAGCCTAATAATATTCTCAAAACTTTCATATAATGATGAGAACACTCCGTAAGAAGTATAATATATACGCATCATACTTATGACTTATCATAATATACTATACAATATGAATATGTATTGAACGATTGTACATAGGTTCCTGTGACTATAGTTATGTAAGGAATAATAATTAATATTAATAAAAATTTAAGGTGGTATAAAATGTTATGTTTTTTTTTTTTCAAATAAACAACAATCAACTATCATTAAATACTAATTATTGTATTGTAATAACGAAATATACAAATCGTTTCATATTACTCTTTTTCTATATTCAAATTTATTCTGTTAAACTATACTTGTAAATAGAATAATATACTATAATAGATCTATTTAGATTACACTAATTCTCTTGTATAGTATAATTTAACTTCATCACTTCATCTTAATTTTGTATTTGAGAAAACAACTGACAGAAATAATGACGTTTATGAGGAAACATGTTTTCTTTTTAATAATAAAACTATACTCGGTAATTATTATTCATACGTAACAAGTACTGAATATGAATACAAATATCTAATTTAAATACCCATTAAATATTTTGTCAACAAATTACACAAACATATTATACTACTTTTTTTTTTTTTGAAACAAAGTTATTTTAAATCAAATATTTACTTTTGTAATTTAATAAGACTGCCCCTTCTGAAATATAATTTATTTAAACTATAAAGTATGAAGTAATATGTTTAGTATGTTAATAATAATAGGCGCAACAAAACCATGAAAATTAAAAAAAAAATGATTTGATCGTAAGTTAAGTTGCCTATAAACCAGGAGGTTAATATTTTTACCATCAAATTACATTTCGATATGACTTACTCGCATTATCATTATTAATTAATATTTTTATATATTATAAATTAATATATTTATTCAGGTTATTAGCCGAACAACGAAGAATTTTGAATGGAATTCGAAAAAAAATGTGTTATCCATTTTCTAAATTGATTTATTATTACCAATTAACAAAACAATTCCGTATAATATTATAATACGGCGAAGTTATGTTAAAAAAATAATATTAACATACATGTATAATTAATAATTATAAAAAAAAACTTATACCTATTAAATAGTTAATAGGTAAACATTAAAATAAAAATAATAATCTAATAAAATAAATTAATTCATTTTGAAATATGTATAATATGTATAATGTATATCTTATATTGGTTTGTATTGAATGACACCAAAAATAATATTCAAATTGTTAAAAATATCTAGTTTTTTTGTTTAGCTCAGTTTAGATTATTCACAAATATTTCAAACTAAATAATTATTATATTTTTTCCTTTTTATTATTTACTATTAAGTAACTAAAATATGAATTACGTTCAAATAATCCACAAGCCACCCGCATGATAAATAAAACAATAGTTTTCAACTTAAAACAAAAAAAAACCAGTCGCCCTTAACGGCTGTTTTCAGCATTTAAAAAGTGTTAAGTAAAAAGTTGTCTTCAACCGAATGTACCAGTTGCCCTCAACTGAATGTACATATTGCCCTCAGGCCTCAACATATTATATACACGATTACAATACCGATAACAAATCAAATTATTTATAATGATAATAATAATAGTGGCATACATGGTAATTTGTCAAAAATTAATTAGCCGTTATTATAACAAAAATAATATATAAATTGAAAATGTTAACATTGTCCAATGTATTTTTTGTCAAAATACACGTAGGTATGTCGCTTTTCATTATAAATATTACATAATATTGTATATATTAAATACAATTTTTTTTTGTTTTTAATTCTGATTTATTTACATACTTACCTACACTATTATACCCCAAGTTTAGTGTGGTAAATGTGTATATAATATGTTAAATTCAGTTGTTACATTTGTCTCTGAATAATTTGGGGGGGGGGAATTGTTTAAAAAAAAAAAAAGATAGTTTTGAGAACAACTGGTACGTGCCCTATTTTTATTCTCAATATACTAAAACTATTATAATATTATCCGATTGATCTAAATCTTTTGAATGTTACGATAAAAAATCTTATTTATCAAACGATTGTTTTAAAAATAATAAACAGAATAGAAATACTTTATCCATTAAAAGCAGTATAAAATGGTGAGTGAGTAATCTTTTAAACATAATGTTTAAGTATCATGTATGAATATTTTTTGAGTTAGCCTAGTTTATTTTTTAACCTTGTATTAACATGTAGACTAAGTGAGTAACAAGAAAATAATTATACATCTCGCGAATTATTTCAGCACTGCTACGATCCTTAACATTTTAAAAACTTATAATTAATCGATTGTTGATCAGATATTCGATAAAAAAAAAAAAAAAAATTATTCTACTTTGATCATATTATGATTTAAATTCAACAAGCCATATTATATAATATATAACAATCTTGAACTAAATACTTAGTTATATACATTTCATTAAATAAATTTGAATTGATTATCTTAGATTATCAATATGATTAAGATTCATTAGTACCATGTAATAATCTTGAACATATACGTTCGAAATAACTAATAAACATACAGTTTACAATTTATTGTTCGAACATAATCTTTTTCTAATCAAGCAAGGTCACTAATTAATAAAATCTAAAATACCGTCTCTTATTCAAAAAAAAACCTCGTGGCAAACTTTATTAATTAGTTCAGTAAAATGCAAGAAAGACATTATTTTGTTCAACGCTTAAAATTTAAATTTTTACTATGGTGATGTCAAATAAATAATTTTCAACTACTTTCGATACCTAAAAATAAGTTTTAAAAAGCAATATTATTGTTTCAAAAAAATACGTATTATAAACTCAGTTCATAATTATTCGACAATACTAAATGTACATTATCACAATTATATGCACCTACCTATGACTTATTATAAACGAAGAACTATAATGATATGTATATATTAAGCTATTTATAACATTGTATAATGTTAATGGCTAGAATAAAATCTGACCAAGAATCCGACGCCTGTGGATAACAAGTATAGAGCGTATAACAACCGTTCTAAAAATAAGTTTCATCTACTCAATATTTGCAAAGGCGCAAATTTCAAAATTATACTCAACCATTAATAATGCAAGATAATTGCTATTTGAGTGTATGCAATTTTAAAAATTTTAACTAACATAATATATTTCAAACAATATAATTAAGAGTATTAAACCAACCTATGTAATTAACTATTCTTAATTTTAACGTACTAATATACTGCGCTGAATCATTAACATTTAATTAATTAATAATGACTATTAATGAGCTAATGTTCTTTTAATCGTGATTAAGTTACCATTGTTACCAATAAATAGTCCACTAAATTTTAGTGAACCTGATGTTTAATACACTTATTAGATGTTATTTGGCTTTTATGTTATAACCTATCATGATAAATTTACTACAAAAATTAAAACAAAAACATATAATTGTAATTTGTATTATTAGATTCTTCAGCCGAAAAAAAATTGTTATTTTTAAAGTCATTATTTTTTAATAATTTTCTAGTTATCATACTATACTAAACTCCTGATGAAATCTAAATATTTTATTGGTAGTATCTATAATCTTGACTACAGAAATATAATACCTTTCTCTTCTCCACTGCAGCAAATGTCAGATAAATGCCTAAAAAGTTAATTTATAAAATAGTTAATTTTTCTTTTTTTAAAGATATTAATATTAAACGATCAGCCACTTTACATTTAGATTATCTAGCTAATTCAATATAACAATATAGGTATATATAAGACTCACTTTAAAATATATTTCAGATTTACAAAATCTACATTAGTCAATTTATATTTATAGTACCACTAACAGTATTATTTAGTATTATTAAAAGTATCCTATAACATTTTTAAACGTATATCTTTCAAAAAAAAAAAAAAAAATGTTACCTGTCATATATACATGGCCGTTTTAGAATTCAGCTTATTCCTGAAGCAAATTATTCATTCGATTTTAAAACTGTATATTAAATAGATGTGTAGGATTAGTAAAATATTTGATAATCATTTGTTTGCTATTCACAAATACAAATGACAAAAACTGTGATGCATTTTTAAGCGGAAACAGGCACACACGCCCATGGTTAAAATATTTTTTATGATTGTTTTGAGTAATGACCAACATAGATTGCATTCAACTAGTTATGTGTTAATTTATTATCAAATAATCATGCCAAAACAATTACAATTATCACATTAAACGATTAAAATTTGAATAGATTTACAGATTAGCTTGGTATAAACCATCACTATATACCTCCTAAAGCCTGATTATACGTCGTTACGTCATCTAATGCTTCGTCTCCAAGCTCGTGAGCTAGATCCAACTTACGGTATATCATGATTAGTGAATGATACCTATCAAAGTATACGGAAATGAGATACTTAGAGGGTTCTAACCTCCCCTAAACTTGTTAAAAATATAATGTAATATTAAAGGTTTATTTATAGGCTCGTGTTGATGTAAAAAATGTAAGCCCTCCCTTGAAATTTTTATGTATTTCCACTCGAGCATAGAACATAATATAGTAATCCCAGCCATGTTTACTATTTACAACAACAAATCACAATACAATATAAAGAATACGACTGACGACGTAGTTGTGAACTTGGCTTTAGTACTTAAACTTTAATAATATTATGTAGAGTAATAAATTGTAAACGTAGATTTTGTTCGTTTTATATCCATATAGATAAGGAATATTTTTTCGTTTAAAATTTTTAATATATGCTGTTTAAAAAATACACAGAATTATTAATAAAAGTTAAATATTAGTTCTGCTATTTGTATTTTAAATTGAAATGTTAAATTTTTAAAATTGTGACATAAACAAATAATTCAGGAAAATAATACTTAATAAATAATATATCATGATGTACCTACCTACCTATAATTATGTTGCACATTATTGATTTTATTCTGTTTATGACCTAAGACTTAATGTATGTGTTTAGTGTATATTCATTAAATAAATTATTAACGATTAATCCATAAGTTAATCACAACCCACTTGGTCTTATAAACAAAATAATAATTTAGCGTATATTTTGCTTCGCTATGTCAGATCATGAACTCAATCGTCTTTGAAAACAATATTATACAAATCAGGTATAACTCTTGTTTTATATTCTTTCCTAACAAATCGATCTAGTTATTAAATTTAAAGTTATTTTCTATGATATATACTATATAATATACATTAGACTTATCTAATAAAGACATAAAATAATAACTACGCCATTTTAAAATTCAGTTATACTTATCTGAAATTGTAAGTTATTATGTTTAAAAATGTTTATAATACCTACTTAAACTCTACCCAAAAATAAAAAAATAAATTATAAAATAAAACGTATATTTTAGTTTGGTGCAGATGTGCAGATACTTAATTAACTATTTTCAAAAATGACAATGGTAATATATTTTACAAATATCTGAAATTATTTTTTTTGGAATTCAAAAAAATATTTGTATTTTTCTTCTCGCTGACAGCTGAACTTAATAAAAAATTAAATATATTATTATTTATATTGAAACACAATATTTTAACAATCAAACAGTTGTTTCTGATCAATTTCTGTGTTATCATGACTAATTCGTAATGCTAGTTACTACTAAAATAACCTTCTCAATACAGTGACATTGGACGCACCTAAGTTGTAGAGCAAACCACTGGTGCGTAGGTGCTAACTCATATAACTTCCAAAGAATTACGTTTCATGAATTGAATTCATCAAGGTCAAAATTGACTTTCAATATTTACGGTAAACAGCCCTATATAACGTTATTAATGGAAAACTATTCTTACGCATACCTACAACAAACTATACAGTTGTTTCGTATATACCTATTACATTTTATCTCAATATATTAATGATTATAACACAATAATTTCTACAAATATAAGTTATATAAAACTAATATAAAATCAACTGTTATCTAACATAACACATTTCTAAATTCAAAATTACAAGCTTAAAGAACATCAGACCTATAAAAAAAATACATAGCTATCTCGAACCTCTAATTCTTGTTTTTGATGTTGAATGAGTGAGGATTATACTATAGATTGACAAAAGATGAAATAAAAAACACAATTAAAGTTACAATAATAATAAGTAATATTACACTATAATCTAAACACATATCTAAGTATGAAAGATAAATTGTCTATTAGACATTTATATTATCTTTAAATATTTAAAACCAGATTTCAGTGCAAGATTTGATGTCATAGTGCCCATTACAATGTAGGTATGTAATGGAAAATATAAATAATCGACTCAGTCATTAAATGATAATTTAAATAAACTAATAGTAACTCTTACATGCAAAAGTGATGATTTTTAAAATAAAATATGGTTTTTTTTTTTATCTGAATCTAACACCTTTTTAAAAATGACGTAATGTAAACACTAAACACTATACAGAGAATCATTATTGAAAGCAGAAATTTTTCATTATTGTACTTACTCAACAATAATTCATCAATTTTCAATACGATAATATGTCTGGTAATAAACTTGCTTAAATTACAAAAATGCATATATTTTAATGTGCACATAATTGTTAAATTCGTTGAATTTAATATCAAATGTCTTCTCATTGTATAAGTTTTTAACATGTTGTTATAATTTGTTTAGTTCATTACGTACTACTGTAAAATAAGATATGACACAAGTCTAAAAAAGTAATAAACAATCTCGTACAATCGATTATGAATTAGTGATTACCAACAAATAAAATTAAATTACAATAAGTTTACCACTACGCTCATATAATTTAAAATTAAGTGTCTATATTTTATACTAATCCGAACATTACAGCATATTATTGTTGCGTTTATCGCGTGTTCATTATGCTCGGACATTAATTTATCATTTATTATATACATATATGAATACCATTATTAGCCTACTTTTTACCTTAGATAAATACAAGTTGTAATATTTTAAAGCTTTGTCGGTTCTTACAATTTTTGGATTGAGTTTATTTTGTGAGAAAAAATATATATATTTTGTATGCTTGTTCAAAGCTTGTGTTAAAGTGATCTAGTTATCTAGTGAAGATGATGTTTTATAGATTTTACTTAGGCTTCATTGTATTTAGGGCAGTCACTACATGTGTGTGCTTGACGCTTGGAATGTTTTCTTTGCATGCGTCACAAGCCGGTGTCAGTTCTTTGCTGATGAGGTTAGGAATGAGTCAAACGAGTGTGTCCTATTCTTACTCTAGACTCGAGAGGTAATAACTTCTTCTTTTATTTTGATGTCAGTAAGATATTTCCATTTCTGTTGAGCCTTGGCTTTTTGAATTTATTAAAGAGAAGTACAGTGTTCTAATAATTGGCCTACCGTACTTCCATTGTTTTTTATTTTA
Source organism: Aphis craccivora (assembly GCA_009835225.1). Lineage (NCBI taxonomy): Eukaryota > Metazoa > Arthropoda > Insecta > Hemiptera > Aphididae > Aphis > Aphis craccivora. Next base: position 67,989 of record VUJU01000157.1, on the reverse strand, counting down.
ATATACAGCGTTAAGTGTGTCTGGTGTTGTGGTTAAGTTTATTTTTATTTGAATGAGATGAGATGGATTTGTTGGCTCTATCAAGTCTGTTTGGTTATAATAATACAGGACGTATAACAGTATATTAACGGTATTGTTTTTATTTGTATTCTTACGATTGCAGATCTCAGAAATAGTGGTTCAGCTTGGACGGAGTCTGTTAGCGTTGCACACATACATGTCACCGAAGTCCGTTGGCCGAACGGGAGAATCAAATACGGATAAATCCTAACCGGATAGCGTATTATAGGTAGTGTTCGGTGTTCGTCGTTGTTGTCGTTTTAGCCATATTTTCTGTGTATATAGATATTGTACGCGAATCTCATCGTCGTGTCAAGTTGCAGGAACGAGCTCATTCGGTTTTTGCACGACGACGTGGAAAAATGCGGTGTTTAATTACAGAGCGTTGTTGTTTTTTAATAATAACAATAATAATATTATGTGCTAGCGTCGACAACGTTTATTACGATGTAATATGGAATTTATTTATACTTAAGAAAAATGTATTTAAACCCTGAAAGGATACTGGACGCAAGTACACAACTCAAAAATCGATTATGTTGAAAACTAATTGTACAATGTTTGTAAAGTCATTATATTTTATACATCGATGTCATAAAAATATGATAAATAATTTAATTTTAATTTTATAATATTTTGGTCAATTTCCAACATTACTCTAGCAAAAGTAATACTATGTCACATCTCATAAGTGTCACAATTTTCATACAATTAATAGGTATAAAAAACGATTTATTTATTTTAAGCTGAAAAAAAAGACATTTTATAGGTTATTCCAACTTTGATGCTACAAAAATAACAAAATATAAAAAAAAGTATTAGTATTCGAGTTGTATCAGTCTATTGCTTATGAAGTGAATACTGTTTAATATCAAACATTAACAGGATTGGCAAATTATGGCCGAGTGATATTCCGTTTGGTCGTGATTCAGTGGCTGGTAATAATAGGCAGAGGACTATTCGTATAAACAGAGGCATTCTCAGGATTTTTCAATGGAGGGGTGAAAGAAATTGTTACATGATAAACCGTAAGGGTTACCAAAAGTAGACAAAATGTGTATCATTAATATGTAAGAAAATAAAGAACCTTAGGGGATCTATTCCCCCATATCCCTCCCCCCATAAGAACGCCCATGCGTACAAATAATAATGATTGGAGATATTTGTGTTAACGTCTGTAAAACTATATTCAATAGTATTTATATCGAAGACATTATTGATATTTTCAAAATTATGATATTATGATCTTTTAGATAAATAAAAACTATTTTTTAATTTATTATTATCTTCTGTTTTTATAAAGTCGAGTCTTAATGAACTTCAAGCTAAAACTTTTTTTATTCCCCTTGAAATAATTCTCATCACTCAACATATTATTAGTCTTGTTAACTCAAAGATAAAATTATTATATAAATAGTCAAAACGAAGTATAAATGTATAATATTATGAACTATGCATAAAGTATTAGTGTATTACACAGTTATAAATATATCAAATAGTAGTGATTCCGATAATGATGAAAATAATGAGTGCCAAAGAAAAACTTAAAATATAAGCTATGTCACAATTTATTATTATTAATAATAGTCATATTATGCATGGTCATGTGGATACTTTTATAATCGGAGCGGTAGGAAAATTAGAAAATTTATTTAGTAAACAGTTGAAACGTTAAATATGAATAATCAAATATTTTACTTATATTGTAATTCTATATACTGTATCTTTTAACATGTTTCATAACGTGTCGTATCATAATTTTTTTATAATGCAATATTATACATATTTTAGCATAATATTAATAATAACAGTACACGCGTATTTCATATAAAACTTGTAAAATACTATTACTTGAAAAGTTGAAACATTGATAAATTCAAGTTAATCAACTCGAATAATATACGTATGTAGGTCTTAAAACAATATTTTATCCCTCTCAACCCTTTAACTTTAAGTCATTGCGAATCGACTGTAGTGCATGTAGGATACACATCATAATATATACCGTAACTTTAACATGTTAATATATTATATTCGTATTATAATTCCCACCGATATCGAATTCTATCAAAACGTCTCTAAAACCAAACCGCAATATTCGTGCAATAGTACGCCCTATAGACTACTACGGCTCTTTCCGACGCCCTTTCTGACGCGTATCGTTTTCCGCAATGATGAGCACGCGATCGACGAGAATGATATTGCACGCGACAAAAATATATTACGGTATTCTATTCTAAAATAGCAAACATAACTACACCATCTGATACTACAAACACTACATGCAATATTAATATTATATTATAATAATATGATACCCCGAAATCCGAATGCTGTGTTAGGTACTACAAGTGTACAACAATGTATTATTAGCGCTGTTCGTATACTGTTCATAGACGCAACTACACGTAAATTTCTTGCTTTCGGGAGTGCTAAAATTATTGACAGCCAACAAATATTCAACCAGCCAATTATTTACATCATCTCATGCTCTTCTAAAAAGTCTTTACACTAGATAAGCAGTTTAGTATCTATATTTTTGTTATTTTTTCATATTCATAGTAGGTAAGTATTTACTATGTTTTTTTCTTATATATTTTTCTCTGTATTTCAAGTACATAATATAATTGTATAAATACTATTATAATGTATTATTAAATAACTGAAATAAATATGTAATAAAAAACGCAATATTATGTAAGTTTCAAACCAATAAAAAAACTGTTGTTGTAACATAATCGCCCTTAACCAATTTTTGATTTTCCGTATGTTTGAAAACAACTGTACTCGTGTGTTCCAGGACTTACTAGAAATATGATTTAATTATTAAAAAACCATTTTACAATTTATTAATCAAAAATAAAATATTCCAAAACATAATAAATTCGAACATTCAAAAAACACAATAACACCTATATTGACATTGAACATCAGCTATGTAAAAACGAACAATTATTATGACTTGGATTTTTCGGGATTCTATGGCGCACTGATTCTCCTTATACTATACAATACGATAAATATATATATATATATAATCTCTGTACGAATTAAAATAACGGAATTGTAAAAAAAAAATATGCGAGTCGGCGCCTACAGGCTACAAAATAAATAATAATATGATAATATTAGTCGTGTGTTCGTATACAGTGCGACAAAACATTAATCCCGTCGGCGACGGCGCCGTTTGACATTGATCTCGTGTGCCGCCACCGGCCGATCGAAAGCCCACGGGGACGATCTCGGAGGAGTGGCGGGGCTGCAAGCTGGATGATGTGAGACTGTACGATACTATGATGATACATTATAATATATGCGTCGTATATACAGCGAGGTAAAAAAAAAAAAAAAATATATCCGACGGAGAACGAGTTTTTTACTACGGTCGCGGACAACGTCGAGGAGAAGAAACAATAATAATATGATATTAGTGGTGTATAGGTACGCGCGTGATGTTTTTTTGAAGACTGCTTTGATAGCGGGGGTGGGTGTGGCGGCGACGTCGGCGGAGAAGAGTATGCCGCTGTGTGTGTGGATATTTTTTCTCTCAAGGTTTTCACGGCCCACGTATAGGTATCGTTAAGTACAATGACCATACGTCGGCGTATATAACAGTGTGGTAGCATAATAGTACCTATATAATATGTATACATTATACAGCAACTAATACACCTCATATTATGCTTTGTACCTATGTACATAAGGGTATGGACCAGTCGCTCCAAAAATAACGTTTGTATTTTAGGATCAGTGTACCAATTATATTATTGCGCTCCGTGTCTACCTGTTACACCTATATACACACGCCGATTGAGCTTACTTTTAAGTTTTACCTTCAGGTGTATGAAAAATATTTTTTTTTCCCCGATTTAATGCTATTAACATTAAATCATTATGTGTTTTATATACAAATAAAAAATTAACACGACTGATTGGACCGAAAATCCGGTACCATAGACTCCTGCTGGTATCTGTCTTCCACGAACCATATATATTATAGGTACATCGGTTATTTTATTATTTCATATCATATTATATAATTATTTATTCATTATAATAGAATCGTTATACCTATTAATAATTTATCACGGATAAATAGCATTTTTAACCCGTGAATTGAATAGCTAGAGCTTATATAATGCCCTTCTTTGTTACTATAGTATCTTTGAACCTATTTAACACCTACCTACTGTGTTTAGCCGTTCTGGTTGTACTGAGTATAATAAATTACCTATAGTATATATTTTAAATTTAAAAGATCATCTGCTATGGGTTAACGCAATTTATCTATATCGGTCGTAAAAATGGCCAACTGATCAATTGACTATAAGTCGATTGACTTTAAATGTTTTGAGCATAATAATTGGTACCTAGGTATGTGAAAAGGTCATTCAAAGCGCAATCGGTTAACTCTCGTACGAAATATGCTGCTTCGAAACGACGACAAACTTCACACGGTCATTCTATTGCCATTTGTCCCGATTTCGCCGGGACACTACCGGTTTTACGAACACGACCCCGGTATACCTATTTTAAAAATCCCGATCGGTGCGAAAAAAAGTACCAGTTTCTAATAATTATTTCATAATAAATTAACGCGCAGTGCACATACTGCTAAAATGTATACAAAAATAGTATTATGTTCTTATCAAAATCGATGGGCATATTATAATATCGTAGCGAATTCACTTTCATACATCACTGAAACGTGGGGCTGATTGGATGGTTGGAGACTCGAGTACTATGTATTATTATTTTAATATAGTGTATCATTATTACATTAAACGAGTTATTACAGTCAGGCTTTTTTTTCGCTGTGGTGAGGGGGTAGTAATCGTTGGAGCGTCCCTGGTTATAATTTCGATTAAACACGCGACCCAAATAGTCTATTTGTCGTTATTGTAAAAATGTTTTCATTATTAAAAAATAAGGACCGTATCGATTCCGATACAGTATACGCCTAAACGCTATCATCGCCTCGTGGTGACGTTGTTATTATTATTTTACATTATATATACGCCGCGATGTCCGGAGAGGTAGGTCCGGGCGGCTAGCGCAATTTTTATTTTTTTCGCCAACGATCAAGTCTATTTATGGGCCACTCGCTACAAGGTCCGTGGCAGCATATAACCAACCGTGCGCGGTGGTGGCGGCGGTGGAGTGTCGTCGTATACCTACTCACTTGTATAGTTGTATAATAATACAGTGTGCAGTTGTGTTTCGAGCGGCCAGCGAGCTTGTCGCGTGTGCACACGGTGTTCACATATGTCGTGGTAAATAATAATTAATTGCAAAAATAATATAATAAAAACATAAACACACTATACGTAAATAATATTAACATCTAATAATCGACTATATTTTTAACTCCTCGGTAGTGCGCCAATCGATTAAAAAATTTCCGATAGCAGCGTGCAAAGTGCTGCCGTATACTTTGTTACCAACGTTCATCGGTAGTAAACGCAGTCTCCGAGATGGGTCGAAAGTTCCCGTTGCTCACGTCGTGTCTTGGTTGCCCGCTCAAGACCGGAGCCATCATCAGCGGCGTCTACGGAATAGTAAATACCTTTACAACCTCAATAATAATAATAATAACAACAACAACAATTTTTCTTTCGTTCGTACACGTAAAACATTATGAAGTTATTCATATAAGTAACTAGGTACATATTATAATATAATATATAGTGTCCCTAAAATACTTAAAACACTATTAGGTTTAATACCTGCCATCATAGATACATCACACTTATACACTGCTTTCCGGCGTGTTTATTATTAATCATCGTCGTATTATTAAACTTGTCACAACACCAAAAGTCGTTAATACCGTTTAGGTTACGCCTAAAGTTCAAGGGCGACACTAGTGATGTATATTAGTCACTATTAAAGGGCACTGTAGCCAGTGACAGCGGCGTCTGTATAGTATGACCGTGGTATTGAGCTCGTTCCAGTTAAACAGAAAAATAGTTTTTATGACCTAGATAGTAAAAAAAAAAAAAAAAAGATCTCAGTTTATCGTAAACGCTATTTTTAATAAACCAATTTTACTTATTTTATGTTTATGATGATTATGTGCAAACACTTTTAATCCGTACATTCATTAACACATCCATCATTTCTAAATTAGTTCAAATTCTTACATACCTATCCAATGTTCATACGATTTGATTTTAATATTATCAACATAATACATATTATTATATTGCATTATAAAATTATACATAATAATATGTATATTGTGTACTAAGATATCTGGTTTAATTGTATTAATATTACGAAAAAAGTGATCATGGGTAATTAATTGTACAATGACAAAAATATTTTAATTAATACTTAGTAAACAAAACGAAACAATTCCAAATGTAAATTTACCCAGGTACTTGATATAATTGTCAACCACATATATACATAATTAAAATTGTTCTTTAGAATAAGTACATTATAAAAATTACCATGCCTGAAACATCGATAAAGCCCTGTTTAAAACTAAAAATTTTTTTTTTAATAACGGCCATATATTTGTGCATTTGTTTATTAAAAATACTCTAATATCATACCTATACCACATCCACATGTAATAGTTTGATACATATCGTAAAATTAACTTAATTAGTTTAAGCAAAAGTTTTCTTTCAATTATAGGTACTATTTACAATATAGATATTAGTATTGACGTATCCATCATTATATTTGCTAATTAGCTTAAAGTCCATACTTGATTAGATATAATTATAATAGATGTTTAATTTTATAATGCTATACACATTACACATTTTATAATTTATTAATTTATAATCAATAATTAAATATCATATTTCTAAAATACAATTTAAATTTACTCATATAATATACAGGGGTAGTACTGATATTAAGGGTAATATTGTATGAAAACCTTACTAAATTATTTTGATTTCAAAAATCGTATAATTTGGACATTGTCTTACCTAAATTTTAATTATATACATCCCTCATTTATTTAACTATTTATCGTTTTATTTTTTTTAAAGTAGAGTACGTATTTAACGTTAATATCAAATTTAATACACAATAATATTGTCAATTGAATTATATATTACGTATGAGACATGAGTTATGACATTATATTTTGTTATTCACCAACTTGCCGTTTATTATATCTAAGTCCTATCTACTTACTTTCAGTTTTGACTTTTGATAGGCGCAACTAAAGAGGGAAAATAAAAGTGAAACCAACACCAAACTAAAACAATATTTCAAACTCTCCAGTAAGTAGGCATGTCTTATTACATAATGATTTATTCGACCGAAAACCGTAGTAAGTAGTTGTATAATACCTAAACAATAAAATAAGGAAGGTATTTGCATCGGTTAACGGAAATAATATTCACAGAAAACCAATTTCATTGTTTATGTTTAATGATAACGCTAATATTTCTTTGTTTATTAGATAATTAAATGTTTCTACGGTACCGATGCTAAATTAATGTACTTATAACCTAATTTGTTTTATTTTAAAAATTCTAAGTAGGTTATTAAATATGTTTATTCAATTATAGGTTATACTTGCATCAGTTAAATCTATAGATAGTTATTAATACCGAACTAAACTACTGCAATAATAAAATATCACTAATTCTGTGTTATAGCCTATAGGTGAATGTAAATCTTATCGATAATAATAATAAGTTACATATATCATGTAAGAATAAAAAGTAGCACTATAAATGATATGAACGATAAATTTATAGAACCGAATATTATATGAATGAAAATATTACGTCTGCAAGTTGTTTCAATACCTACCAAACTTTGATAATAATATAATAAAATATTAAAATTACACGAAATAAAATAATCTGTGTCCGTAAATTATTACTAATCAGTAATCATTATATTAGGTACAATAATACATCGGTATGTGCTATATCAAACATAATTGCACTTATTTGCATGCTTTTAAATTAATTTTATTTTTATTCACGCTAATAACTATTTTTTTGTTAATGCTTTATTCAAACTTATAAAGCAATACTTCTACATTATCAGATTATCTAAATTATACGAATATATTATATATAATAGTATAAAAGAATTTCTGATGAATAATATTATAAAAATATGAACATAAAAACCATTATATTGCATATATTATGTTTTAAACAATTGTATATAAATCAAATACTCTACTAATATTTTTTTTTTAACAATTTTTTAATTATTTTTTTCTAATTAAAACAATAATGAAAGGTACAAAGACAGATTACTGTTATATCGAACACGTTGTTGATTTATGCAGTTTTTTTTTTTTTATAGATATTTCATAATTTATTTGTATCGTAATTTTTCACAATAATTATTACGTACCTACATAGGTATAATATCATTAAAAATATTCTTTTAAACGTAGTAATTAAGTAATTATGTCGAAGAAACTTTTCGTAGCTTTAAACTTTTTATGTTTAATCTCTTTCTTGTACCCATCTATAATATATATGTATGCGCTATCGTTTTAACGTTCATTAAGACGTCAAGTTTTGACGTCCCCGAATGACATTTAAAATACTTTTTGCATAAAACCTGTAATTATTTCGAATTGCGTTAACGAATTTTATTAAAAGCTTAAAGTTGTTAATGGTTATGGTTTATGAGTCATATTATAACTTATAAAATTATACATACTGTTATAATTTTGAAATAGCTTTTAGCTTTCCACTTGAAAAAATAAAATGAATCCTTTCAAAAATTATAACCCATGTAATAAAAGTTCTGTAAACATAAAATTTAATTTACTACCATGTGGAAAAGTGCACATATTTTAATTAATTTAATAACCCACTTTACAGACAAAAGTATACACATTAGTATATTACTTAATTAATTAAAATTATCAATAATGTACTCTAACAATTCAAAAAAATATTAAAGAAAAATAATATTATAAAAATATATATATAAAAAAAACTATCTTAATAGTAATATTATTAAGTTTACATGTAGTAATATATTTTTTCAGATCTTTAAAAAAAATACATCATTTTTTAAGTTCTATAATGTATACTGAATATTACATTTTGATTAAAAATTTAAACATAAATGCTACTATTATAATTTATTTATTGAAATATACTCATTTAGTTCAATATTTAGAACCTTACATTTTATAAATTGGTTTAATTTTTTAATCCAATATAGAAATATTGTACCTAATATTGTATTATTGTATAGAGTTTTATCAACAAAAAATGCCTCTAATTATTTAATTTTCAATCCATTTAAACCGGTCTCACTGGTTGTACTTAGACATATTATAAATATGGGACATTAAGCCAAAACATCACATTTTCTGGCTTATAGTATACTTAATCGGTTTGTCTTGTTATGTGATGATGTAGATGTCAATCGATTTTTAATGTAGGTACCTACCTATCAAACTACTTGGAAAAATAAATAAACATCATATATATATAAATATTAGTTTTAAGATTAAAAAGTTTAAAAAAACTCGTTGATAAATTTTAACTAGGTACATGGACTGAGGGACATAAACATAATCCATAGGATTATAGAAGTGAACCCAAACATTCACCTAGCTGTATCATTACAAAAATATGGAAATTTATCGGTTCTATCAAACTTTTTTTCTATTGGTACAAAAGGTACATCTAATTTGTCAGTGCATGCGTACAGTTAAAAACGACATATCGATTCGCAAATTAGTGAACCAATCGAACCAGTAAAATACAATATAGAAATAATTAATTTCCCAATTAAAAATTACAAATCGTAATTTCGATTGGTTATTGTTACTAACGATTAGAACGCGAAATTATATGTCCTTATTGAAAAAAAAAAACCAAAATATGTAAGTTTACTATAAATGTAATGAGAAATCGATTTATGTGTGATAAAAAAAAAAAAATGAAAATATGGAAGGTTATAAAAATGTACAAAATAAAAAAACATAAGATACAGAAAAAAAACTAAAAATTGATGTATAAATAATTAAAAAAAATAAAACAATCGAGTTGAAATTATTATGAAATTGAACCTTATTCTCCTTGATCTTGAAGCAATGAGATACCATTTACTAAAATTGTCAAAATCAAATGCTCTAATTTTGGCTGTAATATACAGATTTATATCGATTGAAGGAACTCTCAATCTTAACTGATATAATTGATGCAAATTTCATTTTTGAAATGTCCGAAACAGTGAGTTCAGTTTGCAATAATGTCCTATTTATTCCATAATGGAAATTCAACATCTCTTATTAGTTTTATTTAATATGTAACCAGAATTTTTATTTGATACACTGTGCGTTTTCTTTAAAAAAAACCACTCCCAACATGTTTTATGTTATCTATAACTTCATCTATGAGTCCTAAATTTTGAAATGAAGTCATTTTACGTGTTTCTAGTTGTTTTATTATATCCTCCATAAATCTAAAATTGACAGATATATAAATAATTATATTATATTTTTTATCATCTTCGCTAAATAGTTTAATTGTTTTTTGAATAGACACAAATTGGCAATCGTTTGTCTAGATCATTAGACTCGATAACCTAACGATAATGTCATGAAATTACGAAATTTTAAAAATTTTATTTTTATTTTATTTATGTGTTAATATTTAAGGAAAAGTGAAAATATTTAAAAATATGTATTTATGACGAAGTATATAAAAATATATAGTATCAAGTATAGCTCATTTTATTATAAATCATTTGAAATGATTTTATATCTTGCCTAAATTAAATTATTTAATCACAGTAAAAATATGTATTTACACATATAAATCCGAGCCCTACTAATTACGTATGTACATAGATATACTATTAATAATAATTAATATTATTCTATAAAACAATTTGAGATTGTTTAGGAAGTAATGTATTACAGGGTAATGGGTGATTCACTAAGAAGTAAGAATGCTTAATGCTCTCCCTATTTTTTTCTTAAAATTATGAATTTATTCAATTTTTAATGTTCGATTTTTTTTTTTTTTTTTTTAAGTTACTTTGTATATATAATAAGAAACATATTTTAATTATTTCGATTTTTTGTAAAAATTTAAGAGTTTAATTCTCATGATAATGATAACTTATTTTTTCAAATGAAAATCACTCTTTTTCTTGTAAATTATGTTAAACAGACGACTTTTTAAAAATTGTGATGTATACAAATCAACATTTGATATTGCTTTTATTGCCTATTAGCAATTATAAATTTTAAAACATAAATACAATTCAAATATAAATTTATTTTTCAATTAAATAATAAAACCAAGAAATAAACAAGCAACGAACACTGGTAAAAATTGGTAAAATTGGTGGAATCGATGAATCCTTAAAAGTATTTATGTGGATTATACACACTAACATACTGCATTACTATAACGCACTTCTTATACTACCTACCTAATAAAGTCTAAGTAACCTAGTGATTACAATATTATAGTATTTAGACACATATAGAATGCGCGTGAAACTTCCAACACTAATTTCACACCATAATTATCATTGTTCTCAGACAGCGTGATTTTGATACACGTGCAATTAAATTTTTTTTTATTCGAGACTGGATAAATAGTGAAATTTATTATACTTAGCTTTAAGGTATATTATGTGTGTGTGTGTGTGTGTGTGTGTGTAGTACATAGTGTATCATGACGTATTATAGCAGTACAGCACGTTTTTTATATCCACATACTTTACTATTATTGCGCATTTCGATATTCTGCCAGTTGCTCTGCGAGACGATAACAAGTATTATATTTAGCATAGTAAGCACGTCGGTGGTTGATTGTATGAGCGTATACAAACGATAAATTGTTTTTTCAATATACATCATGTATATTGTATATACTATATACTATGTTTATTTATTTATCATTTCGGTACTATTAAACTAACGACGAAACCAATAGTGATTATCAGATGATGGTTTCTCATATATACACGGCCGTGTGCCTGTGTACAAGACAGAACACTCGATCAAACACTTATATATAGGCGCGCGCTCTTATGCCGACCCATAAATAGTAATTCTTAAACTAATTTTTACGAGGGAAACTGACGTCTGGAATCAAATATTATAAATTATAATATTAATAATAGAGGTCAACCACCAGATGTATTAATAATTATTTTCCTTGGCACATATTCACTAAAATGTTACAATATTTAGGACGATGGAAATGCCTTATTAACTATACCACCAAACGGATCGACAAAACAGAATAAACAACAATATATAAGTAAACGTTAATATTTCCAAAAAAAAAAAAAAAAATGCTATTACTATTAAATATCAATATTAGGCACAGTTTTAATAGATAATGACTGATAATTTAATATAATTTATTCTATTGATTATCGTAATTCTATTTAAAAACGAATAAGTAATGATTAATAACTGCAATAACAATATAAGCGTTCACATTTTAAACATGGGGGGTGGGGGTCTGGACTTATATTTTAATGGACTAACCAATTTGACACTTTTTGGTATACTAAAAATATTTTAGGAAGATTTATGATCGCTAACTATGAATACTAAGGATACTACACATCAATCAATGAACAATAACTTGTATGCGTGTATGTTTCTTAGGATAAAAATGAAAAGTTAAAATTAATAAATTTAAAAAACAACATATTAACTAAACAATAAACATGGACATTTATCGATTCCATTGAACCTTCCGGTTTTGAAAAACTTATATACCTATACTCATCTAATATGGTTTGTATATTGATATCATGATATTACGTATAACCATTTTGTTTAATTTTTTGTTAAAATAATTAATTTATAACACAAGCCTAAATGCTAAATTTATAAATATAAAATATTATGTGTATTAGGCCTATTTCCTAATTTATTTCAAATGCATTATCATTATTTAGAAAATAATAGGTGGGTCTGGGTAGTTATGTATTGGCAAATTATTTAAATATATTTACATAATCAATGATTCAAAATAGGTAATGATTGATATGGTACATATTAATATGTATATAGAGTTACGATAATTGCGAATTAAACCGACGATAATATATAATATGAATAGGCACTTTAAAAGTTTATAATTTTAAATAGTTTTTAATTTATAAGTATTTAATTTACATTAATATAATATTAATGAAAATCATTATAAACATTATTGGATGTGTATAATTAAACAATATTGCTCCAAATATCTATGCCTATACCATGTAACTTATCACCGTCGAGAATACATTTGAGACCAGTCCGAAAATAATAAGTTAAAGAAAAATCGACGAAAATAAATTAAAATGTCAGAATTAATGGACTGCGCAACTACGTTCATAGCTCGCGAAAATATTAGCCAAGGGCGTTGAGCACGAATTGATCGCTTGAAAGGAAAATATTTACATTTTTGCGCATCATCGTATTATATTAATATTACACTGACATTTAAAAGAAGTTTCGAATAAGTTGAAATTTAATATGATTGGAAATTAATTACCTATTTAAAGTGAGTTATTAGTATAAATTTTAAAAAGTTGAAAATGTTTTCATAAGATTTACGCCTTACATTGACTCTGTTTGCTGAATTATGAATTGATGTTTGTTTTTTTTGTGTTTTTTTTTGGGGGGGGGGCTTTTCACAAGCCATTTAGACTCTAGGCTACTAAAACTAATTCTTTCCACCGTTCTTTATTGTATACTTGATCCCAGTCTTCTCCAATTTCAATTTTTTTTTCTTTTGTTTAGATAACCAATTTTTTTTTTTTGTAAAATCATTAATATTATGGAAAACCGACAATCAACAAAAATATTATTATAGGATAATTATTTTCCAGTTACTTGCGATACCTAGATTTAATCATATTACGCATTTTACTTTTACGTGTGAAGGTGCCCTGTTTTATTTTTATAATTTTTCAAGAATATTAATATTAAATAATTTATAATACGCTTATATCTACTTAAAAATGAAGTTCTACTTTAATAAAACTTTTAAATTCTAATCATATTAGATGTACATGAGTTAATTTTAAAACAATTTTCTTTTAATAATTTATCGTTAGTGTAGTTAGGTATAATGTAATGGTCGTATAATATTAGCTTCATATCGCCTTGATGCAGAAATAGGCAAGTTTCTAAACGTTATTATAACATTTTTACTGCATGTGCCTGCATCGACCATACTTTGATAATAACTTACAAAATAATTTATATTACATTATTTTTGTTAATTATTACTATATATAATAACTATTGCACTAAGATATATTATTATGACGTTGAAATTAAATATCACTTAGTTAATATTCAAATATGAGTATATTTTAGATTAAACCGAAATGTCGATTTAAATGTAAATAAAATGTTCAAGCATTTGTTTATTAGAAAGATAGTTTTATTGCCTACCGATGTACATGTCACGTATTATAGGAAGTGCATGTTTAAACAGATATTCGATTTAAAATTTAAGTACCTTGGGAATGGGCGTATTAAATATAATAGAAATAAATGCAATAATAACACGTAAATATTTTTCAATGTCAAACTTGTTTTGTTTTTTTTTTTTAATGGCATAATTTTATTATTCAAAGATGTAATAAAGCGTCTTTAACGATCTACAAAAACATTATTGCGCCTATCGCACTAATTTACACACAAACGACATTTTAGCATCTACCATTAAACACGTTAAAGTAAGACCATAAAAATTAAAAACAAATATATCTAGCAACGGTGACGAATGATGATTAATTACAATTATACAACAATTGACATTTTAAACTCATCTAAATATTTGTATAACGAATTTTAGAACAATATTATTACACGCAAGTCTACGAGCGTATAAATGTATAATATCGATCTCGTCGATTTTGTATCGATTCCATTTGGTGGAAGTGGAATCGATAGGTTAGGCTACTGTGTTCATAATAATATTGTCCACCAATCGACAACGCCACTGATTGATTCCGCCTTAATGTTTGTTGCGCAATTCGAAAAAACCAAAAAGCAGTGCGAAATAATGAACAAAATAAAATACACTGTATTACATAATATTGTGTAGTTAAATATTAAACGCGTTGAAAATATCGACAACAGAACTAACAGAATGTTAAATTATTGTTGTAGTTTAGACAAAGAAAACTACAGAAAGGCTAATAATCCATTCTTTCAAAGTTTCTTTCAAACACAAAATTACATAGATACCTACTAACTTCGTGAAGTATCTATTAAAGGTACAATTCTAAAAATTGTACATTAGGTAGGTATCGTTTATTTTTTTTTCTGCTGATGGAAATAAAGAAAAATTTGGAATTATCTGTCAATACGGACACCCGACATTTTAGAAAACTTTAAAAATACTTTCATTGTTCTGCGAAAGTAGTATTACTAACCAAAAACATAGCGACGATCCGGATGATGCCCTCCCACCACACCCACAAGAGTTCGAGTAATCGAGTTTTGCATAGATGTTTGCTATTTTTCGATTTATGTTAATAAAATGTTTGTTTCTTAGTCTAAAAGCTTGAAATGTAATGCAGGATTCTTTACAAGTTGTTCTTGCAGCAATTGACTAATATACCTATTACCTATAGACAATTCATGGTTTCAATTTTTGTTAACAATTGAATTTCAACTTTACTGAAATTCGTAAACATTAAAAAATTACAGTAAAGACAATATTTATTAATTTTATTACATAAAAAAACAGTATTTTTAATAACGTTATACTATATATAGGTACACATGATACCCAGCGTTTTTATTTTTCCAATAACTTAAAGACAATCCAAATCGTTGGTTCGTATATTTCATAAAGATTATTATTTTTTTTTTACACTTGTTTATTACAAATATTATTATATTAGGTAGATAATCATATTACTTATTGATATCAAAAAAATAAAAACGATTCGATACAGATGAAGTTCCTTTCTAAGTGTATAGTGTGAAAAATTGTTCGGTCTATTGTTAACAATGTATACTTGTAAGTTTGTCACGCTCCAGCTTCACACATAGTTTTTTTCATTTAAGCTCATTATTACGCAACAACTTTACTATTGTAAATACTGACATGGGACCACTTTTTAAATGCTTCGAATTAGTATTTAATACTTATATCAGTAATTTGATACACTTAGATAAAATTAAACATTTTAATTTTTATTCTAAAAAAGTCAATAAAATTGCCTATATATACCCCTTAAATAGCAGGTATGTGCCGTGCAGCGTCCTCTGAATCCTAACAATTCAATTTTAAAAATCCAAATCCAGAACCTAAAAATCTATCATCTATGAAACTTCTAACTGTCCCAAGTGTAATATCTATATCTTATAACCGTATGTTTACGGACATTGGTATAGGTATACATAATATTAATTGTACAACACTTACCATATCGAAGGATACCACATAGTTGTCATAGTTAATGGTTTTTCTTATGTTTTCTTTTTCAGGTGATTGCCATAATCACTTTAATCGTGCTTCTGACGAGCGATATCAAAATACAGACCATCGTCATAGATTTCTTACCCAAATCTGTTGGTAAGTCTTCGTTATCAAATAATTAACTACCTACCTAATAACTACACTATCAAATCTCAGCTTAAAAAATGTTTTTCTCAAATGTAAGTTATAATTCGGTAATAATACTTTTTTACTAGGTTTTACTATGTCCAAATTATTTTTATCAAACAAATTACAATAATCATAACTTATTACCATATTGATTTTATTTTCAGTACAAATCATTGTCGCCATCAACCTACTTATGACAATATTGATATCATCTCTGCTTTTAGCCGGGATTTTTATGGTAAGCACAACAGATGATGGAAAACAAAAAAATCTGTCGAATGTACTTTCATCATGATGATTTTATTTTCTAGCGAAAGAAGATATTAATGCTTCCTTGGATAGTACTAACGATCATGTTATGCATTGGACTAGTCATATCTGTGATATACACCAGCATTGACTTCTTGATCCATAAATTCTATATCACTAGCATTGGAGTTTTGGTGATTGGCTTGCTGTGCGTGTGTAAGTATAATATAAATTAAATCTTAAAATACTTGGAATTAATAATATACATACCCTTAACAATACTCATGATCATATTTTACAGGTGTTTACGTGTACATGTGGTGGGTGACCTACAGTTATTATCAAAAAATCAAAGAAGAAGACAACCGAACTCCATACACCAGAACACCTTACTATGGTTGAAATTTAAAACTAAAGTTTTTTTCATGATAATAAATGTTTGTAAGATAATCATGGAATGTTATTGCCAATAAGATTTTTCTAGACATGATGAAATGATTAACCCTCAACGTTGTATATAATAACATTGTATGTGTGTATACAAGTTATATTATCTATTAGTTTAACAAGGTTGTTTTCCATGTTTATTCTTAATGCACTATTTATATATATATATTTTTTTTAATTTATAATATTTATAATATGTATATAATAAACAATTTAATAATATACCCACAAAGTTAAAATAATATAATGTTAATTTTAAATAAATGTTAAAAATGTGTATATTTGGAATGCAAAACATTAAATTAATTAATCAAAACTTATTAACTCTGCAACTGGGGGTTGCTCAACTTTTGGTTGTTCTACTTGATTTGGAGCGGACGGCTGTGGATTTACTTGCTGACTAGGTATTTGGTGTGCACTATACTGCCCCATATGAACTGGTCCACCATAAGGCATAGTAGACATCTGACCCAACATTGGCTGTTGATGTTGACTGGGTATCATTGGCTGTCCGACAGGAAGCGAGTGTTGTGGTGGACCCATATTTGGCATTTGGGGTTGTTGATGACCGGGCATCATAGGCTGTGTGTGAGAACCAACACCAGGAAGAGGCTGTTGGTGCATGGAATTCATTGATGGACCAACAGAAACCGCTGAATTAATCGTATTTGTCATAGGTGCAATTCGTGGTTGATAAATAGACTGAGGAATATTTGAGTTGACTTGTGACATGCTACTGGCCTCATTAGAAGGTAAATTCACTGGTTGGTTGTTTAGAATTGAACTTGGATTTTGAGGTATCATGTGTCTTGCAGAAACAAAACCTGCAAATTCATAAATATTTTTATTTTTATCATTATAATCTACTCTATTTAATACTTTATACCTTGAGGTTGAGAAATATGTTGAAAGTGAGCCGGTTCTGTTGACTGCGGATACCGTACACCATTGTCTTGTATTTGAGATGACATCAATGAATCTATGAGATAATAAAAATAACAAACTAATAGTATTTGTATAAGCATTTAATAAACAATATACTCCGTCTTTGTAAGACGTACTTGATAAACTTAAGTATGAATAGTTATTATAATATATTAGATAATAAAAATAAATGATATTATATAATAATTTATAACCAATAAACTAAAAAATATAAAATGGAGATTATTCATATATAACTTAAAGTTAATTAAAATTTTTATTAAAAACTTTTACATTTTTAAATAACTACGTTAAATGTTTATATTTTTAATTATTATGAAAAACACTAAACCCTGAGCAGCACATGTATGAAAAGTGTTAGTAAATAAGGTTACAACATGATCAAACAAAACCAACGAGGACGATCAAGGAAGCAGTGGAGCAACCAAGTCAGAGAAGACTTGAATCTCCTAGTAATCAGGAACGAAAAAAATATGGATCTATGTGTGACAAGACATAGCAGAAATAACTATGGATCTAAAAGACCTCTATTAAGCCATAAAAAAATGGTATCTGTTACTTACTAGGAGCAGGTGACATGTAAGGATTAGGTGCAGTAGGCATACTTGGCAAAGAATTAGGGCCGTACATATTACTATTAAGATAGTTTTGTCTCTGATGTTCCATTCTCATTGCCATTTCTTGTTCTTGTTGTTGTACTTGTTGAAGAGTCATTTGATGCTGATACTATAAGACAGCAGATCAATAATAAAACATTTTAATTTTATATTAATAAAAGATAAAAGGAAATTACATGTTGGTACTGTTGTTTTCTCTGTCTCAATACATCTAATTTCATGGCTAACTGAATTTGCCTCTGTTGTTCAGCAAAAGCAGCTTCTTGTTGAATCGCAGCTTTATGATCATCTCTCATTGCATCTAATGCAGCCCGTGTATCTTTAACTTGGACTAATTTGTCTTGCAACCTTTCAAAATACACTAAAAAACATATTTTTTATTTATTAAAAAATATTTTATTTATTTTAAATTTTTGTTTGTAAACCTCAAGTTTATATTTTATACAATAGCCATCTACTAAAATTAATAAATACTATTCTTATACTAATAAAGTTTAATACATAACTAGAGTTATTGGTTTGTAACAATTTCAGTATTGACCAATACTATTTTTTGAATTTTTAACCAAAGCAACAATAGTCTATACTTACACCTTTTTTCATCTTGTTGTTGAATATATTGCAATAACTTTTGGTGCATAGGTGTAATCTTAGAGTAAAATGTCTCCAATGAACCACCATTAATAACAGTTCTACCTCTGCTTAAATTTGATTTGATGCGATTAACAAAAATTTCTAACTGCGATTTAACAGAAGTTATAAACAGTTCCATTTCCTCAGAATCATCAGATTGTTCGTTATTCATAGCTGGACTAATTTGATTGTTTGGTGACTCAACGGTGTTCACCTAAAATATTTAATAGATAACTTAAGATAAATATCATACACAATTTAAAATAATAAAACGAAAAATATACATTTGTTGAAGCCATTTTTGTTTGCATCGACTTAGCCATATTTCCCATTTTTAGACTTTCCCAGTAAGAACGGTTTAAATAACGTGCCAACTCTGGATCATCTTCAGCTTCAACCTCAACTTTTTTTTCATTCTGTGAAAAAAATTTAAATTGTTAATAATTACCAAAATATACAAGTCATTAAATTTAAAACTCTTACGACTGGTGGTGAAGAATATAATCTTGTGGCTGGTATTGAAGTAGAATTCATAAAAGGTATCGCCTATTATAAAGTATAAATTATTATACATAATACAACATTTTATTATTATAATTCTTGATTTTTTTATTAATAAATATTAAATAATTAAAATTTGATTATTTTTAAGTAAAAATTACTTTTTGTTGTTCTGCTTCAGATTGGGATAAAGCCAAAGCCAACTGTAATTCTTCATCTTCTCTTAGTTCTTCTTCTGTTTTTCTATTGCCCGCCGGTATCTAACAAATTAATATATTTTATTCAAAACATTTTATATAAAAAGTTAAGTATTGAGGATAAATTTAATATCAAATTAAGTTAAATTTAAAAATGATTTCTTACTATAGTTATAAATTGAATAACTAAAGTATAACTATAATAAAATCTCAGAATTATATTTGAAATTTTGATATTGGAAAATTATTTTCAAGATATTTTATAAAATATTATCTACTTAAAAAAAAAAATTCTCAAATTCTTAAATTCAATGAAACTATGAAGGAGTGGCATGTTTGAGTCATGAACTATAATTTAGAGTTGGATATAGAATATAGATGGATGATTAGATTATAGGATGTTGGCGGATTGTACAAGTTAAACAATGCTTCCTTAAGACACAGTCGTTTTTCAGATAAAACATTATCTACATTAATTATTGACAAATGGTGTTGGACATTGCTTTCAATGTGCCAAAAAGAAACCTAGGTCAATTCACTATAATAATAAAAGATAGTAACATAAAAATAGTTCTACTGAACAAAAATTCTATGAATAATAAATTTGTAAAAAAAAAACAACAAATGAAAGTACTCTTAATAATTATGATTCTATCAACAAATCTGTATACAATAAAATTGACCTGATCTCAAAGACAAAAAAAAAGAAATCTTTTCTATTAAAAAATGTATTTTGTTTGATCATAGGTCTACACATAGGCCCACCAGTTCCAAGGTAAACTCACAAATAATAAATAATTCTTACTTGATTTTGTTGAGCTAAAGAACTAGTAAGATATTCTATAGGTAAATCTTCTGATCCTTTGTTTGTTTGCGGTCTAAATTAAAATTATAAATAAATAATAATTAAATTTAAATAATTTTATCTATAAATAAAAATATAAAATATTTGAAAACAGTATTCATAATTTATTGAGTATAAAAAAATTTAGAGATGTTCCAGAATATCCCTATAATATATACTTTATAAATTAAATTAAATTGAATTTTGTACTTTTGTGATTTTTCAAAGCAAGCTTCACAAACACGCACAGGTTTTTCAATACCAAATTTTGGTAATGTACAAGAGCGTGATGAACATTGTGCACAGAAAACTTGTCCACAAGCACGACAATGATGCTAATAAAAACAAAAATATATATCCATAGCAATATTAATTTATACACTTTTTTTAGTAATAACTTTAAACAAAACAAATTACTTTGCGTTGAACCATTCCAAATTTAACTCGACATCTATGACAGCAATCAGAATCTTCCCAACCAGGAGCTACATCTGAACTGAACATAGCATCACTTTCTTTAAGTGCAGGAAATGTATACCCTTCAGCTTTCATTATGTTAACTGTATCCTGTCAGAGAAAATAAAATAATGAAAATAATAAAAACGAGCAAACAAAATTAAATATAAAACATTATGTTCAATATAATAATACTTATTTTTTAATGCAATACATATGTAGGTAATACAAAATAGTATGAACTATAAATCATTATATTTTAATAATATATACAGACAAGAAAAATTACCTGAACAGCACAATATTTAGGAATAGCTCGAAAAGCAAATGCCCAAGTCTGTAATAGTTCAAGTAATTTGTTTTTAACATTTTCATGTGGAGTTGTTTTTATAATTTCTCTTATTTGTTCCATAAAAGGTTTAGTTCCAACTTCATCGTGTACTAATTGACCACAATTTTTAACACAACATTCCAAAACCTAAAAATAATATATAATTACTTTTAAGAAATAAGATTCTTTAATTTAAAAAATACTCACCAATAAGCTATACATAGCTGTATGAGGATTTGGACTAATTAGTTTTTTCTTAATGGCATTGAGTGCAAATTTTGGTCTGAAAGATATTATTAATATGTTTAATACTTATTAATAAGTGTATGATACATGTTAAAAGTATTTAATACCTCTAAATATTTTTAAAGATAAAATATTTGAACTTTTAATCTATGTTTAACATACTTTTCAATAATGTTTAAATATTCTTATATTATGTAATACCGAAAAGAGGCAATTGCCTCTGACATTTTTTTATAAACAGGGGGTGTGTCCCTAAATTATTGTAAATATAATATGATACAGAATAGGTAGTCAATACTAATAAAAAATATAATTAGTTATATATATTAACTATATAAATTTATGTTAGCCACCCCTTACAACCATATTTTGTATTTATAGTAGTAGGTGAGTCCTTCATTTATTTTTCTTTACTGAAAAATGTTTAGCTTACCATGCAACTAAGTATTCTATAAGATTATTAAATTCTAAGTCACCAATGTATTTTATTTAATATTCAAACTCATTAGAAGGGTATTCAAAACCAAATTAAAATTCATCTTTCTGTACATTTATTGATTCAAAACCTATACATTTCATATCTTATAGATTCTAATCATAAAATGTATACTTGCATATCTCCACATAAATACCATCTATACCTAAGTTGTATAGCTATTACTAATTAAAATGTAGTTCAGTTATATTATCTTTTTTTCTAATACAATAATTATTCTAGAATTGATAGAACTAAAATCAGGCTCATAATTGTGTTGTCTGTAATGTACTGTTTCTTTAATTATGTTCTAATGAGCCATTGTCATCATGGTATATTTCATTTACCACAATTTGCTAGGTATTTTAGACATGACATAGTTATCAAACCAGCTTAAGTTTTCTATTATACCACGGATGTTTTTAGTTAATAAAATAATAAAGAAATTAGTGAATGTAATGAAAGTGATAAACTATCAGTTGAATATTTATGTCTTATGTATTATGCGAGTATGAGGCATTTTCAGAAATGTTTTAATGTACAAAAATATGGAACGACATAATCAAGTTTTAAATTTAAAAATCTCAAATCAATTTTTGTATTACTTCATACCTATTGGTATATATTTCATAACAATCAATATTTTATTCATAATAGTATATTATAGTAATAAATTGATTGTTATGCAAAGGTCCATTAAGCGAAAAAAAACTATATATAACAAATCACCTATCTTATATGAAACAAGTAATATTTTCAACATTTTGGTTATCATATTATACCATATTTAAAACAAGTATTAAATATAATTTTACTCACTGAACATCTTTTTGACGTATTGTGTCACATATTTCCAACGTTGTAGGCCAATCTGCTTCTAACAACAAATTGCTGGTCACTTTATCTGTAAAATTATATCAAACTTAAAACTTAGAACAAAACAAAGTACTGTGGTATATACAATTATAATATAATAGTATTACAATCAAGACATTTCAACTTACCAAGTAATTTTTCAAAATTTGATTTAAACATTTTGTTGACCGTGATTTTCAGTATGTTAAACAAAAAAAATAATAATTGTTATTGACTGTGGAATTATTTATGGCGTTCAGGATGTCCGTACAATGATTAATGAACTGAAATATTATAAATAAATTATTTTTATTTTTTGCATATAAACTATAAAGTATTAATTAAACTAGGTAATAAAAATTTGTAATAAATGTAATAATATAAAATAAAAAAACAATAAACATAGAAAAGATTAAAAAGACAATAATACTATGACGAAATCAGGAATCGTCTTTTAATTCGCTGAACCTTGTCATTTATCAATTCGTTATCAAGAACAGTGAGCCAGTTGTCATTTTGTCACCGCCCAGACGGACGTTTTTGTAGTGTAATATTATTTGGTATAATAAATATTGTTAAAATAATAAATAATATGCGCATCATTGTCAATTGTTTGGATAACAACAATGGACATTTATCAACATTTTATTTACTAGCAAATTATAATTAAATAGTTATTTTTTTATTAATAGATAACGTTATAGGTATTATAATTAAATATTACAAAAAACCTATAACTAATATTGGTATAAAACAAACAAGTTACATTTTTTGTTTGAGAAACGGCAACACTGCATACCGCAGTTTCATAAATTTGGAGAAGTAATTAATAATTCTTATTGCAATATATAGTATTAAACGGTATAATATTTATTATTTATTATAAAACTTTTATAAACTAATAAAAAGAAAAATATTGTTATTAAAACAAAGAATAAAAATTATATTAATTATGTTATTATTATTTATTATTCTAATTTTTATTAACAATTTATTATTCAAGTACCTACTACGTTTATTCTTAGCTACTACCTATTTATTATTTAATATTTATACCCTGCCTAGTCATATGTATGTGGATATTGGACGACTAATGAGAATAAATTAGCCTCCTTCAAACGAAGTCCTATAAGACCGCCAAACATTTAAGGTTTGATAAGTACCCATTTTATATTGTTTGTTATTATTTTACATTATGATTATATTACATTGCATACATATTTTAAAAATATATTTGAGATAGGTAGGCTTGTATAAAAATTTGATTTGATTGATATAGGCAGTTTTGTTAAACAAAAAATATATTTGAGATAGGCTTAAACATTATTAGTCTTAAAAAAAAGTAACTTATTAAGTTGAAAGTTAGATTCAATAAAAAATAACGAGTCACAGATGGATTGTTTTGACCAAGAACAGAACTGACTTGTTCATCATACCGTTTCCAATTAAATTAAATATTTTAATACATTGTGATTTGGAATTATAATTATAATTTTATTATTATTTATTATTGATGTAATTGTATTGTGATATTTGACTTTTCTATTTGTTTATTATCTATATCTGTGCTCCCGAATAATAAAGAATATGGCTGATAACTAGTTGATGTATGTTCTGTAGAATTGTACACAAAACATGCGTAAGGTAGGTTAATACTCATCCCAGTTGTTGAACTTTTTTGTCTACATCGTGCCTCAGATATTCTGTCGATATTCTATGTGACCTTTCTGTCCTTTCTAGACTACCGTTTGGGTGTGGGTGAAATGGGTTAGTATTTAATTTTTTTTATTTGTAATAATTTACATACTTTGATGAATATTTTACTTAGAAAATTGGTACCCACATCGGTTGACGGTTAATATAGTATGTGGTATACGTATACCTACTGGTATGCCACATTGCCACCACGTGTACATACGAAGTTTGTTACAAATGCTTCGGCAATTGTGTTAGCTTGGTGATTCGGTAATGAATTTTACGCGTCATTGATCATTGCATTTATGAGTGTTAATATTTCCCGATTATCCCCCTTTAAATGAAATAGGTATATCCTGATATTGTTCACAAATTTCTATTATGGATTGCTTTTTTTCATCATCCATATGCCCATTTCAGATTAGCTGTTTAATTTTATTTACGCGCTTATTCGTATTATATATATATATTTTTTTTTATTTAGCCTTTATAAAAATTTAGCTCAACAATTAAAGTAATATTCGTATTATTATTATTTAATATTTATTACTGGTTGAATATTATAATCGAACTCGCAGTGATATTGAATTTTATTTAAATCATTTCCCCATATATTTTGGGGTTCCTCTGTTATATTTAACATACCTATTAATACTTCGCCGTTTTGTACGTTGTTTACAATATTTCCACAAAATACACCCTCCTTGATTTCTTGCCTATGAATAAAAATGTTGTTAGCGATAATTATTTTTCTTTTATATATTTAATTTGTGTAATTGAAAGGGCCGAGGCGATGTGTGCCCTGGATTGTTCACACTGCGCCTCGGGCCCATAGAATAGTCGACGACCGTACGACCGTTACGGCGCAGGGCCGAGTCAGTCCTTTTTCGTATGTTTCGCCGTGACCACCGTATCTGGTCAATCGCGCCGTCTTACGACTGTGTTAGATAATTTATTATACCGACTATCCGTTTATGTCATTATTTAATATTATAATATTTTATCGCCGTCGAACCGTATTACGGATGTATTATTCTTTTATAATATTGATGATAGCATTAATTAAACACGTCATTTTATAATAATAATTACATGTATCAATTTTTTTTAATTAATCTGTTAATCCTGACCGTTTTACGTAATTTCTTGTTTAACTAAATTAAAGTTCGCTAATAATGTCCTTATTTTCTACATCTTTCGCAGCTAGACCTGATGGTCCCAGACCTTTTCAATGCGATGAATGTAAACGAATATTATCGGATTCAAGCAACTTAAAAAAATATGTAACGAGCAAACATACAAATAATAATAATCTGAAATGCCCAAAATGTAAACAATTATAAAGAGGAAAAAATCAATTAAGGTATTGTGTTCAGAGGATTCACGAAAAAATAAATAGATACTTTTGCGAATGCAAAGCTGGATTTACAGTTCCTTCCAGGCTTGCAAAACACAGAATCAAAATGGTATAATATATAGAAAGTATTTCTTTTAAAATCTTCCTTCATTGAAATCTTATTAAAACATATTTTTTTCTTTTTTTAGGATCACAAAAGACCAGTGGCGGCGGCAGGTGGAAAATCTAGTTTATTTGGATAAAAAGTTCATTAATTCGTAGTTCATCCAAGTGAATAGTTCAATTGAACTTATTCTTTAATTCATTTAGTTTACTTTTAATTTGTATAAATTATTCAATAGTTCATTCAGTTCATTGATCAATTAATGATCATCAGTAAAAGTCGATTTGATTGTACTGATTATTTACATTTTTTTATAATAAACCATGTAAATTTTTTATCACATATGTGCAATGAAATGCCGTTATTTTTAAATATTACCTCCTTCTTTTACGTAGTTTTATTATCTACGAAGAAGTGTAAAAACAACACTTTATAATCAGTTATTTACAGTTTTTTGAAAATGTTTTTAAAATATATTTATATTTATATATATATTTTTTATAATAAACCATGTGAAATTTGTATCACATATGTGCAATGAAATACAACTTCAGCGTTTTATATAAAAAAAAAGATAAACACTAAGCGCACACTAAACTTTTATGTGTAAAATAAATCAGTGCGGCTGTACATAGAGCAACATGAAACAGAACAGACTGCCACGGAATAGATCTATTCTATGGTGCAGCTATGTCTGGTTTTTTTTTCGCGATTACGATACGGTCGTGGCTATTAACTAGATAACGAATTCAATATTATAATAATTATGTTTTATTGTATTTTAATATTTTATGTTATATTAACCTTTTGTTTAAAAAATAAAAATATTATATTATTATTATTTTGTTTGGTTTTTTTTATTATTTCTAATTTTCATTATTTTCTTTTTCATTATTAACATTATTATGTTTTGTAATATATACCTATGTATAATATAAGTCAACTACAAACAATTTTTTAATAACATATTGTAACATTGTTAATGTTTTAAAGAAAACGTTTATGCGTGCCAAGCGCGTCACTTCATACGTGTAGAAATACACTCTAAATCCCTGGTTGTAGGAAACCAGGGCTTAAAGCGGCATTAATTTTGAAAAAATTTCAATTTTTAGATTTTTCCCTTTAGTTACATTATAAAACACGTTTCTATCTATACTGGAAGTGTCTCATAATTTTGATGATGAGTGAGTGAGTGAGTGAATCAGTAACAAAATTTCAAATTTTGGAACCCTCCCATTTTGAAATGGCCCAATATTAAGTTCTCATTTTCTTACAATGTCCTAAGCTACTCGATGTTAATCTGTATTTTAAATTTCAAAAGTTTATCTTAAAAGGAAACAGATATATATGGGTTAGAAAAACTGGGCGAATTGATTCGTGTAAAGATACACTGGCATTGCTAAAACTTGGCCTGGCGCACTGCCGTGCGCTCAGATAAAAAGTAAAAACCCTCATGCGAAATTTGCTTATTTATTAGTCACGTACTTGCGCGTGTATGTGTGTACAGTGTAATTAATGTACACAAGTAACAAAATATTCAGAGGCGATGTTAAACGGTACCTCTCTAACATCATCGAAATATTGTCGCCGCGCGCCGACTGAAATATGAGGGTTTGTTTACGTAATTTCGAACATTTCTTATCGGTTATCACTATTTTTGGTAATAAACGCGGAATAATATTATACAATAGTAAAATAAATGATAATTCATATTATTAAACTTCGTAAAGAAGAATTTTTTTCAAATAAAACCATAAATACATTAAAACTTTCAGCGAAATGTGTGCTATCGGTGAGCTAAAAATTATACTTTTAAAGTATTTTTTACTAAAAAATTTTAGGTGAGGCACCGCCTCACGCCCTCACACTCAAAACTGCCACTGATGTAAATAGAAAACAAAATTTGTCATTGCATAGGATCAGTCATTCAGTCATTACTGATTGATTACTGATTACATTACGTGGTCAGTTGACACTTGACACTTTGCGTTCGCCTGTATCACGGTCTTATATACGTATATAAGACCGTGGCCTGTATGATACAAACGTGTACAATAAAATTTATTTTGTTGTAAAAAGTATATTATTGTGTAATATTGTGGTAATATCATATAGACATATTTATATAAGTCTATGGGTAATATATAAATTTATTTGTCTATACATCATTCTCCGTCGGTTAGATGGTAGCACTGTAATGTTCGAAGGTTTTCGATAACGAGTTGATAAATTTTTCCCGTGAAACGATATACAATAATAATATAGTTAGTAGGCACCTACAAAATATTATTATTATTTTGTATTTTGATTTTATAGACTTAATAGTGTTTGTAATACTGTGAATTTTTGATTAATCGACGCGCCGTTCGATCGGTTCGGATGTGTCGCCGTCCATCAGACGTTTTAAGACGTTTTTTAAATGTTTTAATACTGCTTGCAGCTACCTAACTCGCCAAATCGTGTACATAATATAATTACTTGCAAAATTCCTATTTTGTGTGTTCAACTACTCTTCCCATTTGTTTTGTTATATAGTTTTTATTGTTTTTTTAAAAATTAATCACCTATACAGTTTTACATACGGTTCTAATGTTACCAAAATTTATCGGTGACGTTTCGAAATGGACGAAATATCGTTGCTGAAGAAACGCACTTCGGCCGAGGCGCTGCACAACATGACTCGCAACGAGGACCCCAATCCGCCAACGTCCAAGCTAAAACGATCTTTTTCACTTAAGCGTGACCTAATACGCAATAAACATGTAAAGCCTGGTGATGTAGATGATGCTAGATTAAAGTTATCGATGCTGAGGAAACCGTCATCATGGAACAAGGTGCTTGGAAAAATGTTACAAAAAATGTCATACCTCGGCTTACAGCAGGACAAGAGCAATCTATGTTCTAAGTATGATGCTTATGTTTCACGCTCGTCGACAGACATCTATAACGATAACACCTATCAAACTCCAAAAATTTTAAGCGGTGACAAAGTTCCGGGTGTGGTTGGTCTGCGTAACCAAGGAAATACATGTTTTATAAATGCTGTATTACAGTGCTTAAGTCATACAGATGTTCTAGCCAGGTAATTTACTTTTAAAATGCATTTTTTTTTATCTAAATTTAAGTTTTAACAAGGTATTCTAAATCTATATTTCTACGTGATACCTAACTTTTAAGTAATTTTATAAGATATGAGTAAAGCTTGATCAAAAGTTGTATAGATATAAAAATTTATAAACGTTTTTAAAACTAAAATTCTATTAATAATATATATGTTCATTACTTCCCTTTTAAATAAACATTTGTCAATAAATATTAATTAGGTACCTAGGTAACATGATGTAAATATAATTGCATTGTTTTAAAAAAATAATTTATAACCTTAATATGTTGCCTATTCTTGTTTGATAAGGTAATTTATTATTAATTAGTAACTATATGTTTATTAGACATATATTATTTCACAGATTTTTAAATAGCTATCTACCTATTTCTAAATAAAATTCAAATTAATAAAAAGTATGTACGTACCCATCTTGCATTTAACCAGTATTCAATGGTTATTGTTCCTACCCTAAAATATATAGATATAGAATATATTTTAATATTTTAAGTAGGTATTTCTACAAAAAAAAAAAAATGTTCCTATTTGTTATCATGATTACAAAAATTGGCAGAAATTTAATGCAACATTTATCGATTGGTTTGTAGGTTCATATATTATATTGATATAATAATACTACATTCTTTCTTAATGTAAATATTAGTATTGTGTTGAATTCTCAATAATTCCTTAAATCTACTCATATTATCCCCATCTCAAAGTTAAATTAGATTTGTTTTCTTCTAACTGGACTATCTCAAACTTTGACCCCCCCACCCATTATACTTAAGTCAATTCTGTTATGAACAATGTGTACATATCTTGTTACACATGTGTGTACACAATTGCTCAATACCTCATTAGTTATTATAAAACTAAATAAAACAATAGTTTGATTCAGTGTAATAGTTTACCTATTTCCACAAACCATTTAAAATTAATAGAGATCGTTAAGGTTCTACATTTATGATATTTTATTGACAAATTTCTAGTTTAAAAGAATTAATTAGTATCAATTTTTAGAAACATTTCTTAAATTCCATCTAGTATTTACTTAATATTATATAAATAGTACCTATAAGTACTTGTTATTAATAATTGCTAGAATATAACTATAGACAATTCTAGTTGTAGCCTAATTTTTATATGACAATTAAAAATAGTTATGATAAACCTATAAATGCTATTAACAAAAAGTGCTGAAATATACTAATAAACTACTTTGTTCATGTTTATTCATTGTAAAACTAATTATCTTTTACATTTAATACTCTATTACTTACTATATTTTTAAAAATAATTTTGCGATTTTATTTGGTATATTTATAGGTACTCTTAAAATGGAATAGTTAGATAAACCTAACCTATGGGTACTTAGGTACTTTTTATTAGATAATAATTTGTTTTTGTATGATAACTAATACTTACTTATAATTCTCAATATTTTGCTGATTATTAGTTCTAATTGGGTTCTAACTATAATTATTTTGATCTATGAAAATTATTTATTTCATGACCAGATGAGCTAGACAGACCGTGGCTTGTTTTTCAATTGTTTAGCCCACTACTTTACCCACATATTTCATATTTTACAATTTTGTCTAAAACTCCTCGCAGTTATGATATTAAAATTGTATTATACCTACCAAAAATTAGATTTTTCTTATAAAAAATCCTATGGTCGCCACTGGATGTAGTAGAATGTACAGTTAACACACTTCTAATCATTTAATATAAGTATAAAATCATTCTTATGATTATTTGTTACCTATTAAAGAAATGACCTGAAATTTAATGTATTGCACTTTTTTCTTTTTAAAATACATAATTAAGTTTTTAAATAATTATAATATAGATCTTATCTTGTATTTAAATATTTAAACATTTAATAATATAATTTATTTTTATAGGTACTGTTAGGTACCTAATAAAATTAATTTAGTTTTTATAAATTTATTTTTAAATTCTAAAGTAATAGAAAAATATTTCAATATCGTGATTTTAATCTTGCTGTAGATATTTTGTTATGGATCAATACAAAATGGACCTCACTCGAAGAAATAAGTTGAACTCAAAAAAATATGGTACACGTGGAGAGATGACTGAACAACTGGCACTGTTATTGAAATCTATATGGCTATGCAAATATGACCCAGACATGTCAAATCAATTTAAAACAATTGTAGACAAATATGGTACTCAATATAGAGGAAATAATCAGCATGACGCACAAGAATTCTTATTATGGCTTTTGGATAAGGTTCATGAAGATTTAAACATAGCTACAAAAAAAAAATATAAAACGATTAGAGTAAGAGGCTTAATTAATAATTGTTTTTTATCTATTATTTAACTATCATTATTATTTTTCTCAGAACACATTTGGAAGGCCTGATGAACAAGTAGCAGCTGAGACACTTGCTAATCATATACGTTGCAATGAGTCCTTTATACACGATGTATTTCAAGCACAATTTAAATCCTCACTTACATGTCCGCGCTGTATGCGCCAATCCAATACATTTGATCCATTTTTATGTATATCAATACCAGTACCACAATGTTTTTCAATGCCCGTTTTTATTACTGTTATTTATACTTCCCAACAACCAAGAGATGTAAGTTCAAATATACTAATTTAGTAGTAGATTTTTATTCTTTGTAATATTTATTAATTTTATAATTCTTATTTTAAAAGTTTATAAGAAGTATTTAAAATAGTATACTTTTTTTTTTTCATAAAAATTGATTTACTTTCTAATAAACTAAAAATGTTTGATTTTAATTATTATTGATCATATTATTCATATTTAACTGAGAAAGTTGTGACGTAAATATACATTATTAACTATAAAATAATACCACATATTTTCTATGAATAAAAAGTCATATTAATGTTATAACATTTTGTTGTTTTACAGGTTAAACTGGGATTATCTCTTCCAGTTGATAGTAGTATAGCTGAGTTTCGAGAGTTATTATGGTCTTATACTGGTATATACCAAGAGCATATGTTAATTACTGAAATAACTGACATCGGTTTTAATCGAACATTTTGTGGTAATTATTCTTTATTTCTTATTTCTATCCTTACATTTAACATAATGTACATAAATTTTAAATACATATTTTTAGATTCTATGCCAGCGTCTATGATAAAAGAATCAGATCCCTTATATTGTTTAGAACTTCCAAAGTTGAACGATTGCAGTAATGAGAGTGGACCTTACTTACTTCTATGTTGGGTTAATACTCTAGTTGTTGAAGATCAATGCTCGAGGTTGTTTGTCTTAGTTATTATTATATATTTATACGTATTTATTGTTTAAATATTTATGTTTTTCTATGTCAGATTTGGAAGTGCATATACCATGCAAATTTGTCGTGAAACATCCTATAAGGACCTTCAAAAACTTTTACTTAAGGAAATGGCAGTGATGTTACATGATGATATATTAACAACTGATCAAGATATACCATTATTTGGCATACGATTGGCTGATGCAAGTGATATACCTCAATATTTAGATCCAACAGTTGAATTACCGCTTTTTACCGATCCAATTGATCAAGCATTAGCTATGTCTGGAGATCAACCTCATGTAAAATTAATTCTTGAATGGAATTTCCATGCTAAAGAAGCGTACGTTTTAAAAGAAATAATTATTGTTTAAAGAAAGAGAGAATATTCATTTTAATATTTTTAGAACAATTGCTGACCATTGTGATCAAGTCGAAGAACATGCCAGTGTAAAACAGCTAAAATTAAATTCTGAAAAGGGAACATCTATCACGCTTGAACAATGTTTTGATGTAAGTTTGTAATTTTTTTACTAAAATAGTTGTAACAATAAATAATTATGATTTAATTTAAATCAAATAATATTTATATAAAAATAAAAAAATTTTGAATAATATTTATATTACATTATTCTTACATTATTTGTGAATTAATTTATAATTTGTTTTGATTTGTAAGTAAAATTATAATATTTGTATTCTACATTTAGCTATACACAAAAGAAGAAGTATTAGGTCCAGAAAATGCTTGGCATTGTCCACAATGTAATCTTAAACAAGAAGTTGTAAAAAAACTTGGATTATGGACTTTACCTGATATTTTAGTGGTTCATTTAAAACGGTTTAGACAATCTCTTTCACTACCGTCATCGCGACAGCACAATAACAGGTACTTAATGATAATATAAAATATTTGTGAATTATTATGTTTCATTATTTGTTGGTATGTATTACTTAGTATAATCATTTTTTATTTTCAGACAACCAACAAAACTTTCAGTACTTGTAGATTTTCCTTTATTTAGTTTTGATATGACCCCACATTTAGCTATAGGTCGGGATGTTAGGGTACCATTGAAGCCTCTAGCTTCTCGTCGATTATCTTCTATACAGGATCGTAACCTATATGATCTTTATGCTGTATGCAATCATCATGGATCAGATCCTCATAGTGGACATTATACTGGTTAATATACATTGATTATGATTAAATAATCACAATAAATAACAATTTTTTATTTCTAGCATTTTGCAAAAATCCTTATGATAAACAATGGTACAGTTTTGATGATACTAAAGTTACACCAATACCTGATACATCTCTGGTCACGACATCAGCATATATGTTGTTTTACCAACGACGAGATATGATTCTCAATAATTCTGACCATTGGGCCACAAGGTTACATGCACACATATCTAATAGCCATTCGGTTGGACAAATAGTTGATAATATAGGTATAAACTAATTAAAATACAATTTTTAATGTTTTAATGTAATCAATTATACAATGCTCACTACTTATACATGTATTTATTTTGATTTTAGTTTTTGGAATTCTTAAATAATATACTTATTTAGGTACCTCATTTAAAACTTATAACTGTTATAGTTATCTTAAAATTATTTAAAGAACTATTAAATGCGCTTGTGGATGATATAAACTTCTTCTTTTTTTTAATGAAATCTTTATTTTTATATTTTGTTTGTACATTAAATAACTTTTCTTGAAAACATTGATGTATTTTAAAAGAAATTTTCATTAAACTTAATGTACTAAAAACAATAGGTTTAGATAATATAGAAAGTATGTAAATTTGAAAATAATTTCATACAAATCAACTATCTAATTTGTCATGATACACAACTGAGTAAAACAAAAACTAAACTGAATATTCATCTATTTTTTATTTTATGTAAAAACATACAGATCTATTATGAGTTATGACATACAGTTTAATAACTCAGAAACTTCAAATTTAGATTTATAAAAAAAAAGTATTTGTTTAGCAATTGAATGTAAAAAAGAGTGGGTCTTGTTTAAACATAAGAAGTTTGTAACACTATATGAAGCTCCTTAATTATATTAAATAGTATCTTTTATTATACAGTAAAACCTCTGTTAGGTTTTACTTTATTTGAAATTCCAAAAATCAAAATTTGAATACATCTATTATTAAAAGATAAGAATGGAAAAGGGTTGAGCATGCTTATTGTTTAGTGTATCATTTTATGTTGATACAACTTTTTTACTTAATTATATATTATGTAAATTTAAATTTAAATTTAAAATAAAATGACACATTTAATTTTACAATAAATAATAAAGATAAAAAAATGAACAATTAAAAAGTATAACAATTTAAAAACCTCAAAAATATTATGTTTAGAATTGATACATTATTAATAAATTTCTAATAGTATAATATATATATAGTAGTTGTCGTTTTAAGACTCACAATTATTCTTATATTGGCTCACTTGTCACTATACTGGTTAATTGGGTCAATTAAAATGCATGGTTGGATAAATAATTAAAAATTAGGTAATTTTTTAAAGAATTTTATCATAACATACATTTAGTATATACCTATAATATTTAGTTAATATAATGACAAATATTTGATAGATAAAATGTAAATAAATAATAATGAATATTTTATAAGTTAAAATGACCTTATTTCTTTACTATACTTATAAATATTTTTATATTGCATATTATTATTTACATTTATTATATATATATTTTATTTTTGGGCTTTTTACCTCATTAACTGTTTCTGTTAATAGACTCAATTTGTTCTGGTCTCAAAACGAGTCCAATAAGCGACAACTATTTTAATATCAATAATATGATATATGATATATATATATATATCATCTATAATGAATTATGATAAATTATATATTAAATTATTATTTTTTTTTTAGAGCATAATAATGATGATATTGCAGAGTTAAGTGATTCACCATCCAGTCATACTATTTCCAGGTCATCGACGGTTGAAAATGATATGGTATTTTCGAGATCGGTAAATATTTGATTTTTCTAAAATTTCAGTTATTAAAAATAATTTATTGTATTTTTTATTTAGAGTTCACCTATGGTAAATGGGATAAGGCCAACTGATCTTCATCTAGATGATTCTGAAAAAAATTTCAAGAAACTTTTACATAATGCTAAAGAGTCATGTATTTAAAATGTTTAGTGATATTATCATTGTTTTAAGGTTGTTATTTTGAAGAAATTCAAATTGCTTACCATTGAAGAATTATTAATTGTTTTTATAATATTTAAGTTAGGTATACATAAATGATTACAATAAAATTTTGGCAAAAGGTAATTAATTTGCTCATAAGAAGGAACATTCCTTATTCATTTATTCAGTTTCCATACACCATTATGGAGAAACAAAATTTGTACTTACTAGTTTTCTGA
Organism: Aphis craccivora; assembly: GCA_009835225.1. NCBI lineage: Eukaryota > Metazoa > Arthropoda > Insecta > Hemiptera > Aphididae > Aphis > Aphis craccivora. The sequence goes on along the minus strand of VUJU01000157.1, from coordinate 31,576 downwards.
TTTTTATACTTTACTCTGAAAAGATTAAAAATCATAAATATGAAAATGATATTGAAAATTTTTCAATATATGCTCAACAATATGTCCCTTAAAAAATATTGATAATAAAATATTTCAGAAAATAAAGTTTTGTTTTTTTTTCTTATTATGTTTAAAGGAAATAACTGCAAATATTTTGGTGTTTTTGTGTACCATTTTATGTGTATAATGTTATAAAACCTAATGCCTTGTTAAACTAGAGCTTAGTATTCTATTAGATATTAAGATAATATCCAATAGGAGATGTTAATATTATTGTTATTTTTACATACTCATTTTATTGCTACAAATTAAATGTATGATATTATTTAATATGCTGATGAACCAATAATGTAAAAAAAATTAAGTAAAGTAAGATAAAATTTTTTCTTTATAATCTATGGATTATGGGATTATAGTAAAAAATTATTTGAAAATAATGCAATATTTTTTATAAAATAGATTCATATAAAAATAATAAAAAAATATTTATGCAATTTTGTTACAATATTTTTTACAAATTATGATCTGTTAGACTGTTAATAATTAATAATTCTATAATATAATAGAACATTTTTAACAAATAAAATAAAGATAAAAATTTTATTCATAAGTAAAATAAATAATTGAAATTTAATATATTTCTGTATAATACAGAGTATTAATTGATTGTTTTTATTACCCTCGCTATATAATTTGGTGGCATTCGTGACACTTAATTATGTGTAAATGATTTTATGGTGAAATACATAAAGGGATTTTTAAAGAATTTAGTATAATAATTTTTCTAAGTTCATGCATTAGGGTTTTTTAAAATTGTAAAGGTATATATTCGAAGTTAGTGTGTGTAATTGTGAATGCTGTTTTAAAGAAATAGCGGAACGCTTCAGTACGTTGACTAGTCGACATTGTGTCGTCTTTTACATGAACGATGAAGAATACATGTACTCTTTGTCAATCCTATTAATGTACCTAAGACCAAATAATACGATGAAACTTGTAAAAACTTATTTAAATTCATGTCTACGTAAGATTGATCAGGCTAGGTAGTACTTAAGTTTAAACTTTCATTTATACTCAAGCCATTCATACGAGTTGGGTGACGAAATTTTAAGAGTAGCCTGATCGTTCTCAAGTAGATAAGAGATAAATTCATATGAATTAAGAATTTTTATGAGTGTAATCACATTATTTACTATGGTCATCAATCATCAGTATTATTCACAAAAGATTGGTAGGTAGGTATATTTTGGTTGAAATAACCGACCGCTTTCAATTCGCTTAAAAATGTCATGACTCATGACAATAATTATGATATAAAATTACACGTATTCGTATTAGATGTATGAAAAGTAATGAGCTCGATTATTTTTCTTTATAACATTTTCAAAAGTAGATTTCAATTTAGTACTTAATTATTTTATTTTATTTTTTATTATTATTTGACAATATCAATTGTTATCTTCCAAAAATTGGCAGAATTTTTTAAAAACTGCTCTTCAATATATTGGATCCATCTGACGAGTTGTTTCTTGGATTACTATTTTGAAGCTCTACAAGGATATAAAGAAAAGAAAATTATCATTCAATTTGTTAGTCATAATAAGTAAGTACCTACATTTTCTTAACTAGGTATCAGAAAAAAAAATAGAATAAAAATAGAATTATGTGCCAAAATAGTCTAAAATATATTTCAATAGATATTATAAAAATAATAATTGTTTATTTTATTAAAATTGTATCATTTGGATTTTAGAATAAAAATACAAGACCGAACAATGCCATTATTGCATAATGATAAGTAAGACTATACGTAGGTGCCTACCAATTGTATTACACTGCGAGATTTGTACAGGAAACAAGAATAGGATGATATTGTTTGTATCCGCCATACATAATATATTATTTAATGGATAAAAGCTTTAAGAAAGTTTGTATATTTATTTATATTTAAATATAAATATATTTATATTTATTAAATTTGAAGGGAAATTAATTAAAAATATTTTGTTTGACAAGGTAGTAATGTATGTAGGTATTAAATTTTGTTTGAAATACCTATTAATAATTTATAGGTAATATTTGTATTATTTCTCAATTGGATTTTTTATATTAGAGCTAATTAGATCGCAAAAAATGATTTAAAGAGGGTTGGCGTCGTTGGCCAGCGAAGTCATCAAGTGATCAAGTTACCTAATTGTTGTTACCATTAGTGTCAGTACAACCGGTACACCATTGGTCTAAGAATTCCAATACGATACCATTTGTCCAACCGAAACCAGTCTGTGGAACGTACTCACCACCGCCACCAGTTTCTCCCGGAGTGTCGACGTGGTACTATATATAACAATAAGGTATCACAACATGTTTAAAGAAAAAAACCTTTTTTTTTTGTGGATAACTCTTAGTTCATACTTTTTCAAACATTATCGATCTTTCTGCAAATCCTTTATAATTTGTGCTCAACCAGACCTCGACCATTTTCGCTGCCACTTCTTTTGCGAATTTTTGTTCTGTCCTGTCTAGACCTTGAATAATATAAGCTTGTAGAGGAGGCCAAGCATTTGGATAATCCCACTGTTGTGATGATACGTGCATGGACGTAGGCGTTCCTATAAGAAGAAATTATGAAATAATTACCTGTCTAGTGTCCATACTCCATATCCTATAGGTAGGTATAGGTAAATGATATAATCTGGCGTATGCATAAAAAAACTCGTATTTTATTTAAATTCTTAAAACTAAACCACCGTTCAAGTAATATTTTTTAGGTAAATTTAATATGGTTACAATTTAATATTAATATATATATATACCAGTTATACCTACCAACCTACATGAGCACAAGGAACTTTATTTTTTATAAAGTTTAATAAATTATGTTTTCTCGTTTCTTTTTAAGTAGGTACCTCACATTAAACTTAGGTATATACTTTATTTACCTATACTGACATTTACAACCTATACTGCAGCCTGCAGGTATGTTTATAATCAACAATTATAACTAAACTTAATTATAGTACCTACTATACCTATACGTGGCATACAGGCATATTCGATTATAGATACAAATATTTAATTATGTATTTATGTGTTACAATTTTATACCATGAAAACTTATGCTGAAATCCGGTTCGACAATCCCTTCATCCATTAAATATATTAACACATCATTGGCCACACTTTCTTTTGGCATGTTATAACTTCCTGTCCATAAAGGCACAATATTGGATATGAAAAAACAATCTTGATTTTTATGATTTATCAAATCCCAGTCAAACCACGCACCTCTTTCCGGTCTCCACATAACCTGCAATATAGATGTTTTGTTTTTTTTTAGTAAAAATAATACTATGATTATTGAATTATTATAAAATAATGAAAAAATACTATCGTTAGAACTCTTACTAACTTCTTGTATGCCTTTGAGAAATTCTTGTGCGATGACACAATATTTAGTGGCTTTGTATTTGTTTCCTATCTGACCAAACCAAGTACTCAATATACGTGCATTTTGGTTAAGTATACTATTTAATTCAACTGGTACAATACTTGGCGTATGCACAGCTGATAATTGATCTATGACTTAGCATAATATTTTGTATTTTAATTATTTCAAACATTTGAAATTTGTTTATAAGACGCGAAAGCTCACCTGCACTTTCGGAGTCTTGGTCAGTTGCAATAAACCATCTACTCGAATAATCCCATCCAGATTCGGCTCCAGACTTAAGCCTAGAATACATATTATCTTTCTCATCTTCAGTTTTAAGTTTTTCTGCTACTTCGTAGTCCTCTCTGTTGATATCAATAGATATATAATGATTGTAATGTTTGTCACCTGTCAGTCGGTCAGCTTATACAAACCTATATGACTCTGGTCTTGGTCCCCTCGACGGCGCGTAGTATCTTGCCATTCTATACGATTTACAGTCTTTCTCGAAAGTCACCATCCGATTTTCCGTCCAAAAATGAAATTCGCTCTCCAAGTCCTAATACAATAATTGGTGGGCTATGTTTAGGTATGTATCTATAGTAATTATTATACATTTTATAAATCATTTATTAACGTTTGTACTTACTGGAATGATTTTTTTAATATATTCAAAGTCGTTGGTTGCTTTATAGTAACTTAACGCCATCAATATGAGCATTGGTGGTTGTGATCTATTTAGGTAGTATGCTCGTCCACCATTGGGCATGAAACCAAATTGGTTCACCAGAGATATGATGTTGTCGATGACACCACGAGCTGTGTCCTTCATGTCACATAGTATGAGTCCGTTAACAATCCAGTATGTGTCCCAATAATAAATCTCTCTAAATCTGCCTCCAGGTATGATGAAACCGTTTGGAACCCATAACAACGAGTACTTATCAGGATTTATTTTCACGTCGTCCTTGATTTTCCTTGCTAGGGTTTTCCATAGTTGGTTCAATCCCAACGCCCACTGCTTGTAGCTTTCGTCAATGATTCGGTCGGCAATTGATGGAGTATCGGTAAAATCGGGAGGGATCCATACCTCCAACTCATCACCGTCTTCTAAGTGATCGTCAATGAACTTTACCAACTCTTCCATCGGTGGTACGTTACCATTATGAGTGGCTTTCAGTGCCTTATAATGAGTCAAAATCTCAGACTCGGAGCATTTCAATTTTTTATCCACAAACGTTTTTGAATCCGGATAAATTCGTGCTAATTGTATGTCATGCATGAATTCACTTTCGCAGTAGAGTTTGCTTTAATTTTAACGATCACAGATTAATATAGGTATAGGTATATATACATATATAATATATAATATAAATTAAGTATTACGTACAATATAGGTACTATTATACATATTTTTCATCCATTAATGTATAAAAAAATTACCTACATAGTGAAAATAAAACAACATTTTTAAAATTTTACATTTTTTGTCGTTTTAATTGTTGTTACTTTTTTTGATGACAACATACATTTTTTATTTCATATTCTGAAACGATATCTACTTTGAATTGATACATAAAAATAAAAATTCGTAGTTTTTCGTAGTTTAGAGTTATAACTGTATAAACACATATTTAAAGTTTTGGCGAGGTACGGTCGGTACTATGTAAAATGATGGTTTACTACTTCTCTTACCTACAATTTAAAATACTTATAAGTTACAACACTATACTACAATTTATTTGTCCGAATTTCAATTTTTATGTATTGAAAATTGAAATAATACAAAAATTATTCTGCTTCAAAATATGAAAATAAAAGTAATAGTTGTCATCGAAAAAAGTAAAAATTTAAAAATTATAACGACACAAATATTTTTAAAAAATATAAAATTAAAAAAAAAAAAATGTTTTTTTTTTATTTTGGTTGGAAATTAGGTGAGAAAAATATTTTCAAAACCATTAAATTTTTTTTAATAATTTGTATTTGATAAAAGAATCGCCTAATAAAATAATAATAATAAATAGTAGATATAGTTTGGTATAATACTTTTTCTTAATTATTCTATAAGACTATACCAATGATGTACGCGTTCTGCCCACTCACATGAGTAGCTTTTATCTTACACATGTTATGCATAGAAAATCTACGTACTGGATCCACACTAAAGACTACAGTTTATTTATATTTATTATTTTCAAAATTGTTAAGGAGAATGTAAACTGTACTTGTGTAAAGGTGTACAAGGGTTAAGTTAACCTAACCTAACCTAACCTTTCGGGTGAAGTTTTTTTTTATAATTGTATTTTAAGACCAGCTGTATTAATCAACGTTGGCCCTTGGGGATAAAAAAAACCGAGATGAGCAATTTGAGCATCCATCTGCAGTGGACAGTAATAACTAATAAGTAACTTTTTTTCTGTTCGTGTAACAAGTTGCAAGCATAAATTAACAAATTATTATGAAATTTGATTTTAATATTATTAACAGTTTGCTTGAAATATTCTTACCTAATTAGGTTAACAATTGTTTTTAGTGATAACTCATAACTGGTCGAGATTTTTTAGTATACAAACATTAATCATACACTTTGTCTCTTATAGATGTATAAAACATAAAAGCTGTTACTCAATTTTGCATTTTTATAGAATATAAAAATTAGCCTAATAAGTATATATATATTAACAAAAATGTATTTTTTTAATTTTTAACTTAAAATATCACGACAATTTTTTATCTGTTACATTGGCTACAAAAAAAAAAAAAAACTAAAAATATTTGATTTTTTAACCGAATTTTGGTCGATATAGCTACCTATATGGGTCGAAAAAGAAGACATACAAACCCCATCTAAGTCTCAAGGAATCTATATGGCCATATTAATTAACTTTTATTGAAAATGGTCCAGTTGAGTGGTTGAGTCTACTGCGGAGTAAAATAAAAGAAACATTCATTTATATAATATGCATAGATAGATGAGTTAAAATAAGGTGCGAAATCATATTATTATTTAATAACTTCAAATTCGTATAATTTGGTTTAAAATAAAACTATGAAAAAATCCATCGAATATTATTTATCTAAATATTTAAGCAAGCCTAATAAATAAGTATGTTTAGTTGTATTTGTATAAAACCAAATAATTTTGTTAAAATGATGATTGTTAAGGACCATTTTTAAATCATGGATTTGAATATTCTTATTTGCTAACTGATTGAAAATGAATAAAAACACACATTAAGAAGTTCTAGTTATTTCATCTAATATTGCACTATTATTAATACATATTTAAATTAAACATATGTATACAGCTCTGAAATTTTAAAATGACAGTATAAAATGACACATTTTAAAAAAAAGTTGAATTATTATCATTGATGTCATACACTTGTTAATGAGTAATACTGCAAGAAATCATTGTTAAAACCTAAGTCTATCACTCATAAATTAATTTATTACAGAAAAATAATTATTTATTTAGACATTGAAGTTCATGTTTTTAAAATACAATTCGGTATGTGCTATTGTGCCAATATCAAATAGTTATAGTAATACCTAATGTCATTTCAGCAACAATTTATTTGCATATTTATGTAGTTGTCAAGATTTATTTATCTATGTCGGACTTAACGATTAATTGATATATATATATAGTAAATATCTAATACTGTTAATAGATAAGTCGACTTTAACAATATTTATGTAGTTAGTTGTTTTGATATTAAGTAGGTACTTAAACTTGATAGGTACCCATGATGGATTTTTTTCTTATCAACGGCGATTTGTGGAATAAGACGTAACTTATTATATACATCATAGGTGTTGCCATGTTGGAAAATAAACGTATTTTAGAAATAGTTTTTGTAAACGAATATTAAAATATAATATCAATATCATGAAAATTATTTTAAATATCAGCGGACAGGTGGTTTATATGATATACATGGTGATTTTTAATAGGTACTTGTTTAATTTAAAACATATTCGAACAAAATATGAGTAAATCATTTGAATAAAATACATATTATTATAATTCTATAGGTACCTTAGACATGTTGGCTGTAATGCGTCGGATGCATAAACAGTTCCGCTCTTCCAGTCTTCGCAAGGTGTATGTTGACCCCACATAATTGATAGTAGTCTTTAAATGTGTCAAAATCGAAAAAAAATGAAAATTACTTTATATAGTTAAAATAATGTCTTAGGTTACAAATTGAATACAATGAATGTATATTTCCATCGTAAATTAAATATAATAATATAAGTCATAACTAATGTTAGGTATATTAACTATTGTCTAATACAAATAAGAAAAAATTTTGAAATAGTAATATAAATAATATAGTAATATGGGAACTTCGGTCACAGTAAGTTTACAATATACCTACATAATATGTCTACGATAAATGCATAATACGTATATAATCCTTCTCGGCTTCTCCCCACTGCAGAGTGAAATAAATAAATATACCAGTAAGTCGTAATTATTGAAAATATAACCCAATGTTTTATTAGGATAAGACTTATTACTTAAGTAATTGTGTGGCAAACACCTAACTATATTATACAGTAAATCCTCTTTATACCTACAACGAATCTTCCATATGAAGAAGCGCATACACTAGACCCGAGCCGGCCGGACCGACCGAATCGAAGAACAAAATACCAATTTTAGATGTATGTACACTTGTACCAAACCGATCTCCAGACCCGAAATTCAGTTTCAACCGTTCAAACATGTTTGAACTTATCGGCCAAAAATATTTTTCAATTCGGTCGGACCAGCAGGTTTGGGACTAATGTATGCCCGGCTTAAAAATGGAAATTTCCTTGCAACGGACAACAACAGTACCTACCTTATAACCTATACCATATATTTTAGTCTCTCTGTGACAGTCATTAATGGACAGTTTATGTATTAAACACTCAAGGTTACGATCTTTAATTCAACAATACTTATTAAAAATATGTCAATAATAATATTATTAGAATAGTTACCTTTAATACCGATATTAATTTATATGCCCGTCTGTATAGGTTGTTCCGCAGATGTATAAAATATAAATCAACACTTTCAGTAGAGGTGGTTACGTATAACATAATAATATAATATGTTTGGCCTGTACACTATATAAACAAGCGTACGCAAGGGTATAGCAGAAGGACAATGTGCTGCATTTACAACATTTTTTTGGGTCGATCAATTGTCACGTGTTCCTTGGTGGTGTTAGCTGTTTAGTCAAAGTGAGCAGCACGGGCTAATTCATTATTTGATAGAAGTAAATAAAAGGATCTGAACCCATTTTCCATTACATAATAATTGATACTTTGAATAGTTGTAGTAATTGTATAACAAATAAGCGCCTAGTCAAAATCACAAACTGTGAAGTAACTAACTAAAAATAACACAGCATACTTGTGTATATCACACAATTAATAATTTTGGATCGATTGTAAAAAATGTTCTATTCTGTATGCTGAATCTGCAGCGATTAAAATTAATAATTATTAATTTTTCGTTTTTGGAGAAAACGAAATCTGTAAATATTTACCAAACGAATTTATGATATCATAAATGTATTTAATTAACAGGGAAAAATTCACTCGAGGGGAATTTTACCATTTTTAGGCGGCGGAGAAAGTTTTCGGGAAGAGTGAGGAAGGATAGTTCTTTAATATTAGTGTGTTTGGATGGTTGTGGACATTTTTATGGTGAGATATGGTAGTCTGTTAACCGCGTGCATGTTTAGGTCCTTATAGATTATATTTTCATCAGAGATGTTTGGAGGAGAGTTAAGCGTATACGGCGAAGGATTTTATTCAAGTTTTAAATTTTAGCAGCGCACTCCAAAGTTTGGCTCCAGAAGAGCACATGGGTTTAATAAAGGATTTATAAACTATTAGTTTTGTGTGTAGGTACTAGGCACATATACTTAAAGGTTAGTTTTCATACGTTTATTATTTTATTAATATGTGTAATAAAAAAATAATTATTATTTTCTAAACAATAAAATGTACTTAGGTATATATGCGTATTTATTTGTATGCATGTAAGTTTCTGATTATATAAAAAATATATATGAAATGAGTTTAATTAGCTAGACACTGCTAAAATGTGATAAAAATCGGCTATAAATATGTTTTAATTATTCAAGATTTACTATTACGTAATACGTTGGTATAAAATAGAAAACGGGAGGTCAGTAATTATAGCGTGTTCGTTTAGATGTGTGTGTTTTTCTTCACTTATCATTGTTATTATATTATTATATCGTTTACATATTTTTATCTTAACACCTTTCACATATAATATCTAAATTCTAAACCATTATATTTTTTAACTCTACCGGAAATAATTTTTACGATGTTCGAAAAAAACATATTTTTTATTTGAGACCATACCAAAGAACAATCATTGTACTGAGTCGTATTGAATACAAAGAATTTTTTAGGTATTTATTTTAATTTAAGCCAGATAATCCATATAACGATTTATTGCAGGTATAACATTATAATATATTACGCATAATTATTGAGGCTTAGATATACAAATTGCATAATAACAAAAATAAGTACCTAGAGTTTTTTTTTTTTTTAATTACAACCAAATAACCAAATAATGATTTGTTAAAAACGGGTATATTCAATTTTTTTAATAGCGTTTTCCAAGTTCTGGAAACTGTTGTAATAGTTATCAAATTACATGCCTATTATATTCAACTGAATAAACTTTTCAATAGATTACTACAGGCACACACACACATATATATAGAACTAGTTAAAAAATTAATTACTGCAGTAAAACCTATCATTTTTTCGCATCGAAATCGGTGCAGCAAAATCAAATATGTATTTGTATTTTAGATAATAAGTTGGGATTGAAATAATTAGATTGATTGTAAACTTTTTATTATATTAAGATAGTCTTATATAGGTACTTTGTTAGTAGGTTGAATTTTTATTCAAAGTTTCGCAGAGATAAATATGCTATAACTGAAGTAGGTAAGTGCATCACTTATATAAACTAATTATAAACATATTATAATAAGGTCAAATTCAATTCTAATGACTTAACAAGCAATAATTTTCCAGGATTAAGAATAATGAAAAATGTGGTATTAAAAAATGCATTTTCTTGTTTTTCAATTTTTTTTTTATTTCCAATAAATTACTATAAGGTATACCAAATACCTGTTGTACATGCAAAAAGGTGTATAACGATAAGTTACAAGTATTTCAACTATTAAAAATTGTTGCTTCTTTTTTTAAAATAATATCAACATATTGTATAACAACAATTCCTTACAATAATTAAGATAGGTGTACAATTATTTTATAATATAATAAATAAATGAAATAATACACGTTTTGTATCCACAAACATACATTATTTCTCATTGCATTGTTTTTGTGAGTATAAAAAATTAATAATTTTAGGTACGCATTGTCTTTTGCTAAAGAAAATCATCTAAAAATAATATATTTTAGATTATAAAAATTATTATGTTGTAATAAATTAATACTGAGTTTCTTCTTTTAATTTATCAGCGTTATTCAGCTGTTCGAAGCATGGTAAATTTAATTATGTACCTAAATTTCCGGTGCACTGGCGTATAATGAGATTACCCCTGACTCCTCACGTCTGAAAACAATAAAACAAATTATTCACCGTTAATAATTTATTTCATTACAACAATGTTTCCGAGTGTTTTGGTACTTATGTGATTTTTTTTTTAAAGTAGAACATATTATTTTAATATAGCTGATGTTACTATCAACTGAAGTAAAGCGTAAGTGAGAGATATTATTATTGTGCGCTATAGTGCTAAAATACTGTGATACTGAAATAGAATTTGCAAATATTATAAAATACATTTATGTTTGATAGGTGCCTTATATTGGTGAATCGTAATGGACAAAAATACCTATTCCCATTTTTCTTTCATATCATTTTTTATTTACCCAAAACATTAACTGTTGTCTGATCCTATTGAAATCACACAAGTATCTATAGCTGCTATTACATCCTAAAAACACAAAAATATCATTTTTCAAAACCTATTTTACGTTTATTCCGTCGAATTATCGAACACTTCGAGCACATTCGGTACAAGTGAATGGTGAAATATGTTGTCCTTAAGTATACCATACATTAATTAATTTTTTTTACAGTCAAGACAATAAAACAAACATTTTTCATTTGTAACTGCTTATGAAAACTTTTGGGATGTTATTTATACTCCGAACATAATAATTAAATATACTTAATTGTATTATACTAACAGTCTGTAATTTTGGAAAAAGACTAATAAAAATCAATAATAACTACTAATTACTAATAACTAATAAGCAGTAGTTTTTTGTTAATTGGTCCTTTTAAGTACAAGGAACAGAGACCTGATTATGATTCAGATCGATTTCATTTTTAACTTGCAAATTTGCCAGTTTTTGATACCTATATAATGTTGTATAGTTTGAATTATACATACACTTATTACAGAATTATTTCAAGATATTTTTAAACAAGGACTAAAAGTTTTTATTTAAAATATTTAATAGTTTCAAAATGTTATCTTACCATTTGACCCGTTTGAAACCGTATCGCCCCATCGATTTAAGAATTCAAACACAACACCATTTGTCCAACCAAAACCTGTCTGCGGAGTATATTCACCACCGCCACCAGTTTCTCCTGAAGCTAGAACGTCGTACTATAAAACAATTTTTAAATTAGAAATGTAGATCCTTTGTGTTGAATAGCATAATATAATGTCGTATTCATACTTTTTCGAACATCATTGATTTCTCTGCGAATCCTTTATAATTTGAGCGTAACCAAACTTCGGCTAATTTTTGTGCCACCTGTTGTGCAAGTTTTTGTTGTGTCTTGTCTAGACCTTGAATGATGAAAGCCTGTAGAGGAGGCCATGCATTTGGAAAGTCCCATTGCTGTGAGGATGCATATAAAGACGTAGGTGTTCCTATATGTAAATAATTATAACGTTGTATGTAATTTTATTATTTATAGTTTCAGTGTTTAATGAATATTATTATATATACAAATTGCGTGTTAACAAGTAGTTGTACATAAAATTAGATCCAAAATCTTATAAATTCTTAAAAAAAGTTGATTTATGAACGCTTTTATTTAATCGTACCGTTGAAATTTACACTATAATCGGGTTCGATAATATGTTGGTCTCTTAGATATCCCAACACTGAACTGGCTACAGATTTTTTCGGCATGTTGTAGCTTTCCGTCCACAGAGGTACAATGTTGGAAATATAAAAGTATTCTCGACTTTTATTATTCTTAATGTCCCAATCGAACCAAGCTCCCAGATCTGGTCTCCACATAACCTATAATAAACATACAAAATGTTTATAACTGAATATATTATTATATCGGTTATTAATATAATCATACTTCTTGTATACTGTTAAGGAGGCTCATGGCGATCGCATAATATTTTTCGGCTTTATTTGTATTTCCCATCTTGCTATACCACGTACTCAACGTCAATGCATTTATATGTAGTATACTATTCAAATCAACTGGTATTATTTCTGGTGTATGTATGTCCGACAAGACACCTATATATTTCATAAACGTTAATACAATATATTGTATTGTATTTTTAATTTAAATAATTTAAAAAAAAAAACATACCACGATCCGAGCCATTGGAAGTTATAAACCATCTGCTTGAAAAGTCCCATCCGGTCTCTGCTCCAGACTTAATCTTTACATAAAAATCGTTTCTTTCGTCTTCGGTTTTAAAATGTTCTGCTGTTTCATAGTCCTCTCTGTACGGACGTAAATATTATACTCATTGCAATCGTAAGTCTATACAATTATACAAACCTATAAGATTCTGGTCTTGGACCCCTCGATGGCGCGTAGAATCTCGCCATTGTGTACGATTTTCCGTTTTTCTGGAAAGTGACCATTCGGTTTTCCGACCAAAACTCAAATTCACTGTCCAAGATCTAAAACAATAATTATAATTGCCCTGTGATTTTGTAATTATTTTTTATCTATTAATTAATAATAGAACTTACAGGTATGACTTTTTTTACATAATCAAAGTCGTTAGTTGCTTTATAGTAACTTGCAACCATCAACGTCACCATAGGAGGCTGTGATCTGTTTAAATAGTACACTCGTGCACCGTTCGGCATGAAACCAAAGAGTTTCACGAGGTATAAGATATTGTCAATGACACCTCTAGCTGTCGACGTCATATCACATAATAACATTCCGTTGACAATCCAATACGTGTCCCAGTAGTAAAGTTCTCTAAATCTACCTCCAGGTATAGCAAACCCGTTTGGAACCCATATTAGCGAGTACTTATCAGGATGTTCTTTCACGTCGTCCTTAACTTTCCTTGCTAGGGTTTTCCATACTTTGTTTAATCCTAATGACCATTGTTTAAAATTCTTGTCTCTAATCCGGTTACTGATCGATGGACTTTCAGTAAAGTCAGGAGGATTCCATTCCTCCAACTCGTCACCATCTTCTAAATTCTGGTCAACGAATTTCGTTAACTCGTCATTAGGAGGCACATTACCGTTATAAGTATTTTTCAATGCTTTGTACTTTTGTAAAATCTCAGATTCTGTATATTTTAGCTTCTTGTCCACAAAAGTTTTTGAATCTGGATAAATTTTGGATAGTTGTACGTCATGTAAAAATTCACTTTCGCAGTAAATTTGGCTAAACACAATATCATTGTCAATTAGCTGGTTATTATTAATTTTTACTTTCAATACTACGTGAAAACTAGTACATTAAATGTTAAATGTTATAATTTATTATTATAACTTTTTAATATAATTTTTATTATTAATTTTATGATTAGGTAATTTAATAATTTACGTATACGTTATAACTTATATTATACTACTTCTTAATGGCCTGTTCTGTTATAATATCATATTAATACCTATTTCCTTTTTGTACAAGTTTATTTTTTCTTATTATTGGAAATTTATTTATTTTTATTCCTTCATATAACTTGATTTACATCACAACATGCTACTATTGTATTTATGATTCTTAAATTAACAATAAGCACACTCCAAATTTTAAAATAAGATGGTATTCTTTATGTTATTTATATTTACTATTTCATGATTGAACATGTATATTAAATCTTAAATCATCAATATTCTCGGACAATCAAAAATTCTAATTCTACTGGTATCAGTTACATGAACTTTAATCCTAATGATAAACTGTCTCAATTACTTTATTCAATATTAGTTCTAAATTATATAACTAAATATGTTAACATGTTTTTTTTAAAATATATATTTAAAAATAAATATCATATTTTCATTATGACGTACCTAGGTATCACTTATGAAGTGTTAAACATATTATTTATTAATTATTATTATTGTTATATGTAGGTAGTAGGTACTTAAAAAATATAATCGTTATCTAGATACGAATAGTACACCCTATCGACAATTTTATAATATTTACATTCCATATAACAATGCATATTGAATACCTATTATAATATTATATACCTATACCTAGTACCATGCCTATTTTACAATTGAAATTTAAAACTTTATATTACGAATCATTCAAAAAAATATAATAATAAGTATGTAAATAAGTTAAAACATATGTAGTCAATTAGAAGAACCTACTTTAAAATGATCGATTTCAAGTTTTAGTATAATCGGAATACCCATGTAATTTCTTCATGTTTTTGTCCTAATAAATACTTTATTAATTGATAACTACCTATTTATCTTTAAATATGTAAAGAAAACTACATTTAAATTTGTTAACTTATAGGTAGTTGTGTATGCCAATATGCCATAAATGTATTATAATTCGCTATAAATTAATTTAAGTCATAAATATTTAAAAGCATATACAGGTATTCGTCAGTATATTGTAAAATACGCATGCAGTAATGTTGTATGATAAAAATTTAACTCGTCTTATACTTAGACATAGATTAGTATTAGGTTTTTAAGTAATATTTTATATTTTTCAATTTATTTGTATAACAAATTTCTGTACCTACTATTATTATGTTTTATTTATTAATTAATGTTCGAGTCAAATATTTATTGTTTTAGTTGCTTAGATATCTTGGCCATATTTTTTGGGAGGTACAAAAATATTAATAAATTATTATGCCAGAAAAACAATTTTTTATTTGTTCAACAGTTTTCGATAAAATCTATTAAAAAAGGAGAAATTTATAATTAATGTAATTATTTGTTGTATCAAAAGCTTTACAATTTTAAAATTTGAAATTAAAATTTACAAATAATAGTTTTTTTTAGTATAATATGTATTTGTGTGAATAAACAATAACGTGATAATTAATTAATGTATATTTAAAATATGTTTTTAATGTTGTACGTTTATTTGTTATCTCGTTAACATCTGTTATTCGTTTCTACTAAGACTGTAAGACAATACTTGGTAATTATCCTAAAGATAAAACATTTTCAATATTATGTTAGACTTTTGCTTAAGTGATTTATTATATTTTTACGTAGTTAATTTTAAACCGTCATAATCAATTTATGGTAATATAACATATTTATAATTTTTTTTAGCATATGATCACTTATTATTATACATGGTATTACACTCGTTTTGAGCAAGTAACTTAACCTGAATGTTTTCATTTTTTTGGAGTACTTAGGTAAGTAAATATTTAAAAAATGATACTTATAAAGTTTTAGTATAGGTATCTATATGCAATTTGACTATTTATTAATCATGATGATTTATACATGAAATATTTAATTAATTCACATTTTTTACTCTTAATATAATAGTATCAAATAAATATGATACCTACTCTGATTTACAAGTTTAAAATGTTTGTTTTGTATTTTAAAACAATAATTGAAATATGCATTTTGCAACATTAAATTATAATAAAATAGTTAACTAGACGTTTTCTAATCACTAAGAATTAACAAAGTAGTGAACATTTTCCGATGACCTCTGTGGCTCTGTATGACTTCATTCAATTTGTTTAAACTTTCAACTGTTGAGATACATTATATCATACAATATACATATTTTTTAAGCTACTTATCAATAAATTAGATTAGATTATTTATTAAAAATAATATTATTATTGTGTTTTTAATTTATAAAATAATACAATTTACTCTATTAAAATGTTGATATTATTTAAAATATAAATTTTACATATCAGTTTAAAGTGCAATTTTTCAGTAAAAATTGCACTAATAAAAATTATAAAAATTTCCGAGTTTAAATCTGAGGTCCTTATTATACTTAAATTCAATATAAATTAGAAATGCCTATATATAATTAAGGAAGAGAATATGGCTTTTTATGATACCTAGTTATTAGAGTTAATAAATAATTTTTATTTTAAAGTTTTAAATTCGAGATCGAAAATCTGTGTAAGTACACAATCGTCCAAGTCAATCCAATATTTTAATTTAATAAATACAATTCAACAAGTACCTCTGGCACGATGGCTGTAGTCCATTGGGTTCGTGATAAAATCCTCTTGTCAAATGAACAAAGTCTTGGTTATTTGCATGTGTATAAAACACAAATTGTACCAGACACACGACTAATAAGTGAAATCGCATAGTTTCGAAAATATTATACGAATTTCAATAACGCGGATGTGAACACAGAGAGAAAAAATTATTTTTATTCTATTTCTTCCAATCAATTAGCATAATCTTTTTCTAATAAAATTTTATGTTAAAGTAAAATATTATTTATTTTTCAACTAAAAATTCTACTATTAAAGAAACAAAAAAAAAAAAAAAAACCGAGAATTTTGAATTGGACCAAGAGCCTCCTTCACAGGTTTCCTACAGGCCTTGCACGAATCGACTGCACTAATGACCAGCGTTCATTGTGCCTTTATCGGAACACAAGACCCAATGCTAATGTTGCCTAATAATTCATTAGACAGATAGTGTACGGTAACCCCTCATCATGTGTGATAATTTGTGCAAATACGAACAGATAAAATACACACGGAATACGCACAAATTGTAAAAAAAAAAAAATTGTTGACACGTCTTCGTATTGTAATCTATTTTCCCCCTTTTATTCTTTTACTATAGTCTTACAACAAATATATTACTTATAGAATGAAGTAGGTATACACAGTAATATGTGGACAAATTAGCTCTATTCAAGTAGATTTTTTTTTCGCATATCCTTGCCCAATTTTCATGGCCATGTCCAACCGTTCTATTATTATTGTGTTCAAATGAATTTTTGGTATAAATGACAAATCCTACTTACACAGTAAACATAACATATTATCATTGGATTTTTTTCAGTCGGTTGTAAAATGTGATTACTACTGTTGTATACACAGTTGTCGTAGTACTTTTGTAAGTAAAAAATTCGGCCAATATTTATTCATTTCGTATGAATCTATATCGATTGTTGTTTGTTTAACGACAAATCAAACTATTGATTTCACAAAAAATTGACGAAACGAATTTTACAGCTCGAACATTCTATTTTATAGATACATACTTTATTCTATGTTATTTTTGTTTTATCATCATAATATTCGCTATGTCCTAATTATATAGATTCAATAAATAATAGAATTTCTATTAAATAATTGTTCATAATATTTATTTTTTAATTATATCATTACGTACCAGACCAAATATATTATATTTTATCAGTAGTAAATAATGCTTGTGTATTTAATACATCTTTCTTCAATCATTACTTTTTATGAATAATATTATTTATAGAATATAAACAGGTATAATTTTAATAACATTTCTCGATTTGATTTTATTGACAATATAGAACCACTCGTGATTTGGAACTTATTGAGAATATTTTTTTTAATAATAATAAAATGTTCTGTCTCAAAATGTGTATTATTAGTTATTAAAATTATTACCAAAATAATAAATATATTATATATAATTTATTTTATATATGATATTTATTTAAGATAGAAATAACAACGTGACTAAAGTGTATTAAAAAGATCATCATATCAGTACTTAACATTGAATTTATATTTGTTCAATAAAATAATACGTCATGTCTTACATATTTACTTAAGATATTAAATTATTAAGTATCCACCTAGCTACTTATTTCATAGTAGGTATAACTACATTTTTTATTGAGTACTGCAGAATGAAAGCAACATTTTATTTACTTTGGTCATCAATTAAACAATGTGAATAAATAATAGTATCTATATGTATAGATAGCAATTTGATATCATTACTGTTATAGGTACTTGAATTTTGAAAGCAATGACAAATGTTCATATTTGAAAAACAATTATGAATTTAACTCAATTTACTTTAGTAGTCTTTAGTACGTCTTTTCAAATTATTCTAAAATAAGTGTTCATAAAATGTTTATAACTAACGATTTTTATATATTTTATTCTTAGTAAGTAGTACAATTGACTACAATATTAAACTTGTATTACATTTTCAGGATGTCGAAATAAAATTCACCAATTTAATAAAATAAAAAGCCGAAAAAGAAACAAAATATGTTGAATTATTATGTCATTCAGTTACTATATTTAATCTATTTATTCAGATTAAATATAAAATAAATAATATTGAGCTCAGAACTTAAAAGTTTTATATTTGACTTATAAACTATAGTTTAAAACTTTAAAAGTAATTCTTTTACGTAAAAAAGTCACTATATTTACACCATGGCTCACATTGTTTATCCTAGTATATATTATAATGGTTATTCACAGTAGCAGTGTGACTAACTATATGAATACTTAAATAGTTAAATTAAAATTAATAATTGAACTTTTAAATATTTACGTAACCTATCTCGATGTATCAAATAATTTTAAACTTAATGTGAAAATATAAAACAAATACTTAAAGTTTACGTAAATCATAACATACTTAAAAATATAAAAGACGTGTCTCTGTCTACACAATATCAAATTTTTGAAAATATCATTACCTATTAAACAATAATAGTCATTAACGAATAGATAACTCTGTTAAGAACAATAAAATATATCTTAGTATACTAGTTATGACTTATAATGCGCTGTGACTTAGTACCTATAATAACGTTCTGGTTACAGTCTCTTCTACTCCTGAAATACATTTTCCAGTACCTATGTCCTATATATATTATAAGCGTTGGGTGAAAAAAAATGTGCTTGTGATCGGGCGCTCATTGTTTTCAAGTACATATTCTGTGAATGACACGTGGACATCACTCACTTATTACAAATAGAACTTGAACAATATATTTCATCATTCTAAGGAACTTAAATAATTATTGGATCGTACGAAGTTCTTTTTTAAGATTTATTGATTTATTTTTGATATTAGTATTTATTATCACATTTCATCTACACGGTGTAATATTGAAAAATTCCAAATTAATTTTATTATATATTTATATTTCATACATAATATATAATATATTATATAAAACAATGTCTAAGATTTGTTTTTAATATTTAAAACATTTTAAAAATACATTGAACGAGAAATTTAATTTAATATGAATTTTACACTGTACTTACTTACCTTGTATTTATCAACTATTTGTTTTAAATAAAATAGTTTATTATTGGACATATTATTATATATTTTTAGAATAATTTATCTGTTAAATTATGATTGCTAGTCATTTTCTTATATATATGTATAAATAAATAAAAAACAATTAAGTTGCCATAACCTACCTATTATAATATATTTTCTAAAATATATTTTACCATTATATTAATTGTTTCTGGTTTTAATAAACTCATAACTATAGTGATTATTTGAATTCAGGTAAAAATATATATGTTTATCATAGTAGAAGTTATTTAATTATTACATCATTTATTATATTGAAAAAAGCAACTTAAAAAAAATAATATTTTTTTATATCTTCTCAATATTTTATTTAAAGATTTATACAATTATGTAATGATTAATGAACATGTAATTTGATTTAAAAAACGTAGCAAAAATATCAAATTATATATACACATAATAATATATAATGTACATCTCATTTCATACGAACTTTAATTTGTTCTGAAGTGTACTCGATAGAGGAAAGTGTTTGGAAAGCTTACAGAAAATTGAATTAATCAATTTGTTCAAGTTAATTATTATTATTTTTTTTTTTTGTATATATATATATATAGATATAGGTATATTATATATTTATAATGTCATGTTCTAGTAAAATTATTAAAAAGAACACGATCTTTAAAAAAAAAAAATAATAATAATAATTTACCTTAAACTGCTAAAATAATTTATTTTTTAAGAATTGAACGAAAACGGGAACTTATTCAGTTGTCAATTGAACTTTTAGAACACCGATCATTATTCATTACGCTTCAAAACACGGAGTTTAAAGAAAGTGGGATAAACATTATTCTAAGTAGATGAGTTAGTTTTTTGTGTTTTGCGAGAATGCAACACAAACTGTTTGTTTAAATACATTAATTCGTTAGATACTCGTTTATTTGATTTCGTATATACCTACTTAGTTTTATCCAAGAATCGTTACATAAGTAAAATTATTATATTAATAAATGGGAAGAATTTATAGATTTTAAATAGGTATCTTCAATTTAATTTTGTAGTAAATATAAATTATTGTACTAAATTATTGTACATTATTATTGAATTAAATAAAAATAAACCAGTGGGTTTAAAAATAGTAGAAGACAATATTTTAAAATATTAAACATCTAAACTATCTTATCGCGTACATTTTAACGCATCAACTAACTTATATAGTACTATAATATGTTAATACTTTCGTATAATCATAATTAATAGGTAGTATTTTACATGTATGCTATTCCTTAACATACTTATCGTGACAGTGTAATACACGTTCCTATACTTACCGTATAACTATTTACGCACATTAATATTTTTAATTCGTTTATACAACTCATGCCTATCTATAATAACGTATACGATTCGAATGATTTCTTATGAAAAATGTTTATAATTCTTGAAAAAAAAAAATAATCGCCGGAAAACAATTAAACAAAAGAATTCATGCTTCAATTAATCTAAGGTTAATAAGTCTATGTAGGTTATCTAAATTGGCACTAATATATTTGCATACTGGTAGCTAAGTGTATTTTTATTTGCAAACATCAAAACGATAATACAACAAGGACAATCAAAAATTCGCAAACAATCTATATCACTGCCAGATTTTCAAGATTTATGTCTAATTTATGCGTATTAAACAGATTAGGCTTAAGGAGTATCATATTCAATTTTTAAATTTAACGTTAAGTGAAATATCCACCAAACAATATGAAAGGAGGAAGTTCAATTACGTAGGCGTTTAGTGATGTTTAGAAATTCAAATTACGTTGCCCGTCAAACTATTTACATGTTTTATTATAATTAAGACGTACTGTTTTACACATATACGTAGTACGTCATAAATGTAATAAACATTTACAGTTATTGCATTTGTAAGGTTATATAATAAAGTTAAATTATATTTATTGTATTTTTATGATTTGTGTAAAATCCTATACAATTATTAGTTAAATAAACTAAACTAGGTACTTAAGAGGACGTCATTTCCTCAATATTGTTGTCTGGGTTTCGTAAATGCTCACATTGTAAATTTTAAGTTCAGAATAATTAAATTAACTGTATTGTTTTTAATATTAAAGTGAATCTATTAGCAAATTTAAAGGTGAAATAGTTATGCATGTTGGGCGCCACGAACGATTTTATTGATTTCGATTTATTTAGATTATTTAAATTAATTTAAACTGAAGTTCGTAATAATTCAAATTGTAATTTTTTTTTACATTTACTTATGTTTAAATTTTAAAATGCTCATAATTTACTTCAAAATTAAAATACTAAAAAAGCCTACGCGCCCATGGAATAGGTAAAGGGTTATAATATTAAACTTTAAATTGTACAATAGGTCGATTCGCTCCCATATTAAAAGAATGACCTAGTTAAATGGATTAGTTGTTCTGAACTCAAGACCGATTTGTTATAAAGCTGAGACAAAACGGATACATGCGGTCCTCTTAAACGCATTTAAAATGGCTAGACTTGACCTGTGGATTAGGAAGGTATATAAGGTATACATTCTGATACCCGTCAGCACGATATAAATTTGTCGTATAAATGTGTATACTAACAAATGTAAGTGTGTAAGCTTTAAGACTTATTTACTAAACCTATGTAATATGTTTAACATTTAGATTTTACTTTTTATGATTTATGTACACAAATGATTTACACCCACACCACTTAATGTAATTATTAAAGTATAAAACACTTGTCTAGACATAGGTGCTCCTTTAAATATATATTGTAAATGAAAGACTATAGAGAATACCAATACTCTATTGGTTTCCAAAATAAGAAAAGTCTAATACATATTTCTGGAGTTGGTAAATTATAAAATCCATTCAGATGATTTATTACAATTAATTATAATAGATGTACTTTACTTTAATTGTTATACTAATGCAAATACTTAGAATGTACTTTTATACTTAAACCTTAGTGATAATTATTAATTTCTGTGTAATTAAATTTGTGTTATAGGTAAATAGGTTGTGTTATAAATATTTCCCTATAATAGGTACCTATTTTTATTGTTAACTTTTTCAAATCATATGTACCTATACAGAAATTAGAAACATAATAATATTATAATTAAATGTCGTATGACATTTAATTCTTATTTGCCGTCTTTCAAATTTAAAAAGTATACGATAATAAATTATTTTATTTCAATAGTGTATGTAAATTAGTACAGATATAGTTTGTAAGTAAAAGAAAGGGCAGTACCTAGTTTTACAACACAGACGCATTTAATTCAATGTGTTTATATTATATATTAAATGTGTTTAAAACATGTACTATTTATATTGTATTACCTACCTGACCTATACGAGATGAGCAATTGTATGACAAAATAGCTCTTGGTATAATTTCGAGCGTAGTTGAGACTACTCTCTACGTTTTTCTAATATCTTTAAAAACTGAAATCTTGAAATTTTCAGAATTTTTCAAAAAAATGTATACATTGTATGTATAAAAACGCATAGTATTTTAGAATCTGTGTAAAGAAATTTTAAATAAGAGTTATTTAAATAAAAAATGACTGATTATTATAATATTACCTATATTACATATAAGACTATTTATGGTCATAGATTAATGATTATTGTTTAAATAATATATCTATTCACCGACTGATGATTATAATTTATTATAATACATATTTTGTTATTCTTTGCAGTACATAAATGTAGTAGGTAAGTAATACATTATTATAGTATTTTACTGTATCTGCTGTCATACATTTATACTTCGTATTAATATTAAAGAGTTAGGATGCAATACAAAGCAAGTGTTGTAAATAATAATGGTACATAATATAGTTAAAAAAAAAATTACGGTTTATCATTAAAGGATTCAGTTTGATGATCCGTATGGCATTCGTATGGGCCGGGAAAAGTCGGCATTTTTGTGTTCAAATAATATATCTTCATTGTAAAGATATTTTTAATATTCAGTTTCAACGCTTCGTTCATCTAAATAAATATTAATTATTTTTAATTTATTTACCTCATTTGCTTTAATAATGAATACATTTAAAGAAATATATAGTAGGTATGCTACCTATAAAATAGTTATTGCTTAGGTATATCAGTGGCGGGTCTAATACTTAATTTGCTGTATGGAGTGGGTGAAGAAAATTAAACACCTATACAAAAATATATTAAAGTATAATATAGCATTATAGCTACGTATTAGGTATTAAATCGACCACGATGATATTGACTAGGTAGACATTTTTCTATGATAAAAAGTGTCTTCAAACACAAAAAGTAAAAACACTTATAATTTTAAAATTAATACACATTCTCCACTCCACTCAGAATTTAAAATACTTTAAATACATTTTTAAAAATGTAATACTAAGTTAAGTTGTACTTCTAACCATTAAAAAATACAAAAATGCCAAAAAAATTTTTACAAGCGTTTGAAGTGCAAATTTTTATAAGATTAATTAAAACCACGAATGTTTAAAAATTATTTTGTATAGTTAGAAATTTATAACATTTTAATTTTAATAGCAAGATATGGAAATCGAACAGAAGATTTCTCATGAGTTCTTCAGTATCTTAGTTTTACAGAAATCTAAAACTAAAGATCAAAATTTGATGAAATTGGTGTAATTCTGAAAATATTATTCACAGATATATTTTATCGATATTAATAATAGGAAAAACTACAAAATTATTCTCTAAAATAATTACTACGTAAAGAAAATTCTAATACAAGCAATTGCTAAAACTTTAAAGTAAGTATCTACGGTTAATATTATTATTATTATTATTATTTTTTTTTTTTTGAAGTACAAGAAAATCGTCTGATAATGAGAAATTATTATTTTATTCAATTTTATACTTATTTAGTTGTAAAAAAAAGTACTGTAAGTGTTTCTACATATTATTGCTTGAATTGCTTAATAATAAATTGTTAAGGGTTTTATTATCCTTATAAATAGTCCTTTTATTAACTTTTGTTATTTTATGGTCGTTACATTAGTGTCGATAGGATACAAAACTTAACTTACTAGCTACATACTAAATCAATATTATGATAAAAGATGATTTAGTGAACTAGTGAAGGGCAATGATGTTTGGTATTTGGCAATAGTGGATGCGTATAAAGAAATGTGACTTTGCTCCTCCACTCTAAAAATCCACCACTGACCTATATAATATTAAGTATATTGTTATTAAGTATTGATTTTAATGTTAAGTGGTGTTTATAATAACGATGTTTGTAATAATATGTATTTTTATATGCATATATGAGATAACAGTTAAGAGTTAAGACACGAATATTTCGTGTAGATATTTGCAAGTTCTAAAGTGTTTTAACTCACAGTGATAGTCGTTCTTGAAGATATGTATTTCTTCGGATCGTTATTAGCGATAATTTATACGAAACCATTGAGCATTTCCGTTTATTTAGATATATTTCCGGTTTAATAATATATTATTATATACTGTTTTGAAGAAGCACTTGTTTAAATAACATAATTTAATATTATATAATTAAATTATTTTAAACACACGGCACCGTGTTTGTAATAGCAATAACGTGTCCCGGATACGCCGAAACAGGAACTACCGTTGTTTTAGTATTAGTACTATTATGTAGGTATGAATTTAATAGTTATAATATTATATGTCACATCATAACCGATTGCAGTGTTATTCCATGTACATAACACGACGCGGACTTAAGAGTATTTTTATTCACAACATATTAAAATAATACATTAATACTATACTATCATCTATCTGCGCATTAAATAGTATATTACGAGGGTTATACCTAACCTAGCCCGGCGATGTCGGCGTAACATCAATAAATTTTATGGAGGTGTCGATATAGTCGTAATTCAACAATAGTTACTTTTGAAAATTGCTCACATGGCAACATAACAATATTATTATACACATTTAAACGTGTGTATTATTAGTTATTACACGTTAAATGTGCAAAGTACATTTTTATGGTCACGGTTTTTCGTAGATAGCCGCACCATATAGGTATATAAATAAATAATAGATATTATTACCATTGTACTATATATTTTTTTTATTCTGGTACAGTGTAATCGAATAGCATAAATATTCGATGATCGACTGCCGAAAGGTAAAATATTTAAAAAAATATATTTTAGTACTTAAGTTAGGTAAAATGTATACCCATAACCCATTGGTAATATTATAACCACATTTTATTTGATTGTCCCTCTGATATTCGTTATTATTACGATTAAAAGGGGCTTTTTCGTTTATAAACTAGATAGGTATGTTTATCTTTTGTCAAAGATCTTTTTCTCCCGATGTTTTTCTTAGTTTTAATTTATTTTATGAAACCAGAGCTGTTTTATTACTGCTATAATTAATTGTTACTTATTCAACTAATGATTAAAGAAATCATACATATTTTATAACATTTACTTATTCGTTAAAAAAAAAGTTTTTTTTTCTAGTTTATATAAATGTATTAGTACTGCTCTCTTTAACTTATACCTGATTTTTGTTGGTTATAAATTATAATCTTTATGAATTATCCTAGATTTAATTAATATTTCACAGTTTAAAACTTGATAAAAGACATCGCAAAGCTCTGTTAGTCTACTTCTAGATTCACTAGAATCACTACCTGTATAATAAGTAATAACTATCATAATTACAATGATAAATAATCTATTTTTGTACCAAAAACAAATAAAATATTTTATTAAATATGTATAAATAGGATATAGTAGCATAATATTTTAATAAAAAATGATTAAATTGATAAAATAATAATAATATTATTTAAAACGTTTCAAGTCCAAAATTAAATTTATTTTTCATCTTAACAAATCAGTTTATTAACATTTGTGTTCTACTATCTGTTGAATTTATAATAATATTTATTTTTTAAATAAATTGTATTATCTATTTATGCAGTTTTTTTTTTTTATTTGAATCTTGTGTTCTTTAAACATTTAATATTGAAATTAAACGAAATAAATAAAGCGAAGTTTTAATAAATTTTATAATTGCTTTTTCATTTTATATATTTCATAAATAAATAAATAATTATATATTAATCATTCAATGTTGAGTGTAAGCGTTTTCTTCCGATGTGACCCTTAACTGTTATAAATATGTGCGTTTTAGCTAAAGACTACTCCAATTTCTACCAAAAAAACAGTATAAATACCTACTTTTTCAAAAATCTGAACCTAAATCTATTAAACATTATAATGATTATGATATACGCGAGTTTCATCTTATATCATCCCATGTAAGTTATATAGCTTTTATATCATATCAATAGTAATATAATATTACAAATAGATTTCTTAACATGTAGTTTAAAATTTTATAGTTTACAAATTGGATTTGTACTTTAAATATACAACAGTACCTTATAAAGTAAAAAATAGATTTTTGGGGTTAGAAAATTTAATGAACTCCTAATAGGTATGAGAACAAAAATCATGAACATAATATTCAATATAGGTATATATTAGTTATGTTAAAAATATATATATATACTGTGTTTCCTTACATTTTTAGAAAAAATTGATATGTTTACAAAAATACTTTAATATTTATCAGTGTTATTAATTTTTAAACTGTGTACCTATAGTGGTCATAGTATTATAAATTATTGTTTTATTACTCTGGTCGTTATTTAATTATAATGGAATTCAAACAAATTAAAATAATATATTATTGTAATATATATATATATATATATATATATATATATACATCCCATTAATTTGATATATTAGAAATAGTTATCAATTATTGAATTCTCTTTATTACAATCAATAATTTATATTTTTATTTTATTTTATTATAGCCATATAATGAAAATATACGATGCATTTTATATATTAGCAGACCATTCATAAATGCATTACCTAATACCACCTGCAGAATAATATAACTATTAATTAATATGATCAAAAATATTGAATAATAAAATAAGTTTATCAATATACTATTTGAAAACTAACAGTTTAATGTATTCAATTTGAATGTTCACCACTGTGTTAGTATATTATTAAATTTACGTTCAAATTAAAATAAAAACGCGCAACCATTCATACACTCGTACAAAGAGCTTAACTCTTTATTTTAACTTAAATACACTCAAAACCTACTATACTGTTTAATAAACAGTGTTTATGCTATACCTACAGACTTCTCAGGTTTTCTAATTTTAAAATACGCCTGTTACAATTATTAATTAGAAATTAGAATTTATATCTAATAACTAATAATAACAGTCGTAATCGCAATTTATAATAATCTATTACTCTACCAAAAACAAACAGTTTTATTTATTTTATTTTATTATATTTAAAATACCTAGGTATTTAAACAGCGTAGCAGTGCCTGAAAATTTAAAAATAAAATAAAAAGTGACAAAAAAAAAAATAACAAAGTTATAATATGTACCTAACGTATAATTGATAAAAATACTAATCTTTTTGTTAAATAAATAATATTATATCTATTTATACTATTTATAGGTATTTTTTTATTTAAATTGTATGTTATTTAATAACTTAATATTCAAATAGAATAAGTTAAATAAAACAAAAAATCATACGTAAAATAATATTTAATTATTGTTAAAGTGTGTTAACTCTTATAATAATCCTATATAATTGTTTTTCTAATTTTGTTACTGGACACTTTTCATAAGTTGAACCTACAAGAGCGTATTTCTAAATTGTATTTTTGTTGTTTTTAGGATCCCGTCTTATTCTGACTATATCATTTGTAACAGCTCTTGAATTTAGGATTTCTATTACTAATTATTATTATTATTAAAAAAACGTTATTTAATTTTATTCTTTATCGGTAGGACATGGAAATCTCATTGAAATTAACATAATATAACTCAAACAATTGTATTTAAGAGAGTATAACTGTGTTCAAACGTGTATTTAACTCGGGCACTGCCTTAATTTTCTCTTACAGTTATAAATGTAATTATATAGTTGTAAGGAATATTTATATTATAAATGAGCAAACTAATGTTATGCTAATAACTGACACACTTTATCTAATTTATTCAATGGAATTAAATGCCTAGAAAATAATAAAGCTTACATTAATATCACATATTAAACTCCCATTCTACGGAATCGTCGTCTACTATCTTTACTAGGTGTGAACTATCGTATAAAGGCGGTAACTATTCTTGTTCTTAAAACAACTTAATCATACAGGTACTGGAGTATTATCGAATTTCTATGACTTCTATACTCGTTTAAGTATTGTTTTGGGTAATCATTAAAACTGAAATTCTAAAAATAACACACAATTAGCATAAATTGATGTCTGATGTAGGGAAACAAATAATTATTTTAGTTGTTTTCGATAACAACAGTAAATAATTTTAGTTAACATATTATTTATATATAATTAATATATTAATGGTTTTAAATAGAATAAATTTAAATTGTCAATTCTTAACTTTGTAAAAAAAAAAATGTATTTTATATATTTGCTTATCTTTTATTGTTTTTTCTTTCTTATATTATGTAAAACATTCATTTAAATATCAAAATATATATGTTAATCTATAATTATAATATAAGTGATTCGACTTCATTATAGATATAATTATTAAGGTGTTGGATTCGATGTGATTTTACTGATTTTAGCACTAAAACTTGTCTCACCGTAATAAAACTCATATCATGTGAAATAGATAAATGTCGATAATTTTTTATTTTTATTTTTTTAAAAGATGAACTTTATGGAGGTTGGATTAAACTCGGGTTTTAAAAACACTTTATTTTCATAAGTTGTAAAAATTAAAAAGGTTTAAAATGTTTAAATAGATTCAAATAATTATTAGATCTATAATAGTAGGTATATTAGTATATATTATGAATTAACTTTTTTAAACAAATTTTAAATGTTGATAGAATAATATTGATAACCAACATTTTCAAATTACAATAAACCCCACTTGGCCCATTTAATATCATAAATCTATTTTCTTTATTATATTAAGGCGCCCGGTTCCAATGCGATTTTGTACACAAAAATACGCTCTACGGGAATAGGGATCCTGTACTGTAGAATCAACCAAATTTAATAATTTTTTTTTTAACTAATAGAGAGTAATATTCTACAGGCCGCATCGATCTCCGTTTTTCAATATTTTTATCTGAAACTTTATAATCTGTCTTCAAAAATAATACAATTTTAAGCAATTTTGTATAAATTATATTTTACTATTATTTTAAATAAAATAAAAATTGGAGTTCGATGCGGCCTGTAGAAAGTCTTCTTCTTTCAAATAAAAATATATTTACCAAAATCCGACAATTCTACAAGGCCTGAGAATTATTTCCGTGAAGTCATTTTTTTCGATATAATACACCCTATCAACCCCATCAGGTATCAGGTAGTAAATTAGTGGAAAAGTATTATAACTAAGGTGGTAACTCAAATGCAAAATTTAATTTTCAAATTTTGTAGAATTGCGGAAAATTTAAAAATCTGGCACCGGGCCCCTTAAGTTAAATAACTAAATAACTACTCGTTCAAATTTTGATTTTGATTCATTACTATTTTTTTAAAAAAAATACCCATTAAATAATTTACAGTAGGTAGCGATGAAGCAGCGTTCGCGTTAAATTTTAAATTACAAACTACAAATTGTGTTAAGTATAAGAAAATTATATTAAAAAATTTAATAAAATTGTCAAACAATTTTTAAGCAATTAAGTTTCTTTAATTTTTATAATAGCCATTTTATTGATGATATTTCTAAACAATTTAACAAAATAATATAAACATTGAAAATAAATCTACTAAGTTAGAGCATATTGATATTATGTTTTTAACGCGTACTTTTGAATACCTGTACCTATATAATATATATTTTATATCTTTAATATAGATTTAATATAAGTTGTATTGATAGATCCATTTGAACACGAAAGATGAAATTTTAATCCTTGAATTTGACCCATAAAACTTGACTCAAACGTTGATTCCTTAAAATACAGAAATTTAATTTTTTTTTTTGTGTGTATTAGAGATAATTGATGACCATTGCAGGTTACACGGAAGAAAAAACAGTTGATTTATTTAATTTTATTGTCATGGGCAAGAAAGTACCTTTTTAAAAATTTAATTTTGTTTGTTTATTATTCTGTCCTAAACATTAGATTACATCGAGGACACACGTCATAACTTTGCATATGAATAAATAAAAATCCACTATGGTGCTGTAGTTCTAGAAAAGTATTTAGAAGCCAACTGAAAAAATATTTGTATTGCGTAAACATAATATCAGATATATAATATAAGGGTGATTTATTTATCTAACAACACTCATTATTTCCAATAGTATTCATGTTTTTGAAAATATTTTTGTTACATAGTTTCAAATTGTTAAAAAAAACATTTTTATAAAAAAAATTATATTTTTAAATATTTTTTATCCTTATAATTTTTTAAGTTTTTTACTTTTTTGAATTACAACATAGATTTTTAATTGCATATTCCAAAGCAGAATAAT
>VUJU01000156.1:96704-156502 GCA_009835225.1 Aphis craccivora | reverse complement strand
AAATTGATTTAGTGTTCCTGTTAACTGGTAACCAAGAACTTGAGGAAGCAACATTGATATTGCTTGTCCTAACATAACAGCTTCAGCTTCTATACCTGAAAAAAATAAACAAACAAACATTAAAACATATACTAACTGTCTTCACAATAATAACTTATTATTTAAATTAGTTTACCTCCAACACCCCATCCTAGAACTCCTAAACCATTGATCATTGTTGTGTGAGAATCTGTACCAACTAAAGAATCTGGATATAATGTATCTCTATCAGTGAAGACAACACGGGCTAAATATTCTAAGTTCACTTGATGAACAATACCAGAACCTGGTGGTACAATTAACATGTTCTTGAAAGCTTTAGCTCCCCACTAAAAAATGTATACATACAGTTTATTTGTAATTTATTAAAATACTAACACATTTAAGTAATAAATTATTTAAGTACCTTCAAAAAAGTGAATCTTTCTTTATTACGTTCAAATTCAAGATTTTCATTTTTCTGTTGTGCATCAGCTCTAAAATAACCATAGCATTTGAAAAATTTCTTATTTAATGATAGCATTAATAGCTTATAATATTATAAACATTACTCTCTGACAAAATCTGCTTGGATAGAGTGATCAATTACTAAGTCAGAAGGACACACAGGGTTAATTTTGTCGGGATCACCACCTAAGCTCTTAACAGCATCTCTCATTGCAGCAAAATCCACCACAGCTGGTACTCCAGTAAAATCCTATAAAATGTTTTATACGTTCAATTGATTTTAAATTTAACAAAATCATTTTTAAATAATTTTTTACTTGTAAAATAACTCTAGCGGGTTTAAATGCAACTTCAACACCTCCTTCAATTGATTGATTAGTTTTCCATTTCAATATATTTTGTACATCATTTTCAGTAACTTGAAAATTATCACAATTTCTAACAGCCGACTCCAAAAGTACTCTAATTGAATATGGTAGTTGATCTAAAATAAAAACATGTTTGTTTAGTCACGTATGAAATATTAAAATAATGTAAATTTTTTTATTACCATATTCAACACCAAACTTGGGTAAATCAAAATAAGTGTATTCCTTGTTACTAACATTAATTGTTTTCTTAAATTTTTCAAACGGATCTATAATAATAAGTTGTAACATTTAATTAAACATAATATAATTAAATAAATTTAACATACATTTTAAATTATAAATGCATTTATGTTTTATAAAGCATACTATTTTATTATATATAGTTATAAATAATTAATAGAAACAATATCTTATTTCTATATCTATCTAAACATGACGGATAAAAATAATTTGATTTATATTAGGTAAATACTCTGTATAGCAAGACAACATGTTATGATCAAATAAATATTAGTTCTTTTGTACTTTCCTACATAAAGGAACCAGTGATCTTAATGACAGGATGTCATGTGGAGATACATAAAATCATTGTTTTCTTGCTGGGTTGAGTATTATTATGATTAGGGCTAGGAAGTTGATGACTTTTTCATATTTTTTTTAGGCATTATAGATGAAAACAAGTTTTAAGTATGAGAAACAAAAAAAGAAACTCAGTATAAGCCTTCTGATTGGAACAAGTCTAAGTCCTTTGTTTTTCCTAAATGTATCTATTGTATGTACAAATATAATTCTAATGACCTTAGTCCTGAGTAGTCAAAGCAAAAATGGTATAATTTTAGTAACAATAGGTAATAAAAAAATATTTAAAACCTAAAAATTGAAATAACTAAATTTTTTAAATGCATTTATTGAACATTTATGGTTATTTTTTGTCAAATTTTAAGTCAATATGTATGAGATAAAAAAAAAAATCACAACCTTCTATAAAAAATAGTACCATTGCTCAAATCAAGGGGGAGGGGGCAATGAGAAATTCTTTGTTTTCTTATAGGTTTGTCCACCCATGAATTAAAGAAAGGATGAATATATCTTTTATAATTCTAAACCTGTTATTTAAAAAAAAATATTGAAGTGTGTTTATAATTTTTCAAATTAAATTTAAACTAATAAAAATAATATTAATTAAATAATTCTTACATAATTTAATTTATGTAATTAATAAAATCAAAAATATGTGACACTGAATATAAAAAAAAATCAAATTAATATTTAAATCGAAATTATTATATATTTAAAATTAATTACATAAACTAAAATGTATATGAATATATAAAATACATTAGATAAGATAATAATAATTATCTTCTGCATATGGTGAAAAAAAATTGTTGCAATCAATAAAATAAAAACTAAGATTGAAAAAAAACACGAATTTCTTATTTAATTAAAAAATGTTCAAAGGTCATTATTAGGGCACGGAAAAAAATAGTAAAATTGATTGCAGTATTGCACTAAAAATACCAAAAATTGTACCTAAAATATTTAAAACGGTACTA
The DNA here is from genome assembly GCA_009835225.1 of Aphis craccivora. Classification (NCBI taxonomy): domain Eukaryota; kingdom Metazoa; phylum Arthropoda; class Insecta; order Hemiptera; family Aphididae; genus Aphis; species Aphis craccivora. Next base: position 154,089 of record VUJU01000156.1, on the reverse strand, counting down.
AAAAATAACAAAGTTTTTTTACACATTTTTTAATTTTACTTACTGTTATAAATTAAAATTTAAAATTCTATATTATAATCATGTCATCATTATAAATGTATACTATACATCATTGCATTGCACTATAAGTGTTTATTTCAAGTCACATGAAAACACATTCTCACCAAATTTTGATACGTATTTTCTAATAACAGTAGAAATAGTTGGCTTTATTTTCGGCATAATTAACAATAACAGAACACTATCATTTAAAATTCACGGATTGACTGATAAACAAATTATACAGTCAAACAGTCACATTTCACAAATTATTTTGTATTGTATTGAATACTTCCGACTTAATATTATCTTTAATTCAATAAAATACCACTATTACTATAATATACTATACTAGTAATTGGATTTTATGAGTTTATGACTGAAGAGAGTATAGTAAAATCTTATCTATACAATTGTCGAGTGTTGACTTTAGTTAAACTTACAATAACTTTCAATAAATAGAAAAAGTAGAAAAAAAATTGCAAATGCAACATCATCCGTACCCTAGTTATTATTAAATATCAATCATAAACCAATTATAAATGTATTTAAAGTATAATATGAGCAAGTTAATATTCACCCACCAGTTTAATGTTGTTTAAACTATTTATAATAATATAATGAACTCTACCTATAAGTTAAAAAAAAAATAGTTAGATAATATTTTAATTTTAATACATAATAACCTTGAATAATATTAGATCATGCCTTAACAAAATTATGATAAAAATTAAATACTGACTGAGGACCATCTAATGGAAATTCTTTATTCATAAAAGATATTAAGGAAATAAAATGTGTACAAAATTCTATTTAAAATGTATAAATTTAGTGTACAATCATGCGATAATCAAAAAGATGTTAAAAAAGAAAAAAAATGAATTCGTATTTTAATCAATTGAAATTGATTTTCAAATGATTTATGAATAAATAATAATAAGTATATATTTTTGCGATTCGTATACTTACGCGACATTTTTAATATAATTTGATCTTCTTCCTACACGATTACGATTTAATTAATAATAAACTAATAATTGTAAACAGTATAATAAAAAATAAAAATTATTTGTCTTAGAGAATTAGAATAATAGAGCAGAAAACGATCAACAAGCAATTATTGCACTTTCAAAAGTGATTGATAATTTCCCACTGCACTATGGCCAGTACAAGTGTACAACATAAGTATTTTGTACTCAGTAAGTCCATAGATTCTACACCGCTACAAATTACAATCCACTGGTGAAATAATTATAACTATTATTATTATTGCCGTTAGTGATAACTGATAAGGCGACGTGTCAAGCGTTATCAAAACGTTCAGCTGTTTTCACTTCGTATCTAAAATGTGGCAGTATTGAGTTTAGTATAGTCAGTGGCGGGCGGGTTAAGCCGTCAACACATCATTCTATAAAAATTATAATTACCTTTTTTTTTTTTTTTTTATTATGGTATCGCTAATGTATTGTACATTTGTACTATTGTATAATATCTAGTTATAGTTGTACTTATCGTTTTATGTTTTATTCTGTATTCAAACAGTCAAACAAATATAATATATTATCTAATGGTATACATAGTCAGTTAGAATATAGATTATACAATTATAACTATTTTTTTTTTTTTTACTAACATTTCAATTAAAAGTAATGATATTGTCATGGAGATATTATAATTTATAACTGTTTAAGCGTTTAAAACTTTAAATACCTATTCGATTGGACCAATTTAAATAATAATTAAATAATTGTTACGTATTAATGCACATTATAATGTGTATACTATATTTTAGATTTATGCCATTGAATGATTGAATATGAATTATGAGTGTCTCGGGTTGTTAACAAGCAAAAATGAAATGATGACTCGCTCATCAATGAGTGTAAACAAATCCAATACTTAGTAATTATTATTTATCGGAAGTCATAAATTTCTATTTACATTAGATGGTACAATTTATTATCACGTTATTAATAATCTGCTGCTGAAACGAATGTGTCCTTATGGCTTCGGGCTTCCACTAGTTATACCACAGAACCTGGCTGTGTATAAGTCATAGGGTGCTGGACGCATGACAAAATATATTTTATCATGGCTGGACGAATAATATTAATTTGGTTCGAACTACTATAGCTAGTTTAGGCACTTAGGTAGTTAGGATAAGGTATCGACAGTGTTTATTTCAGACCTTCAGTGATGTATTCGTAATTTTTTTCTGGGATATACGCTAGGCACAAAAATATTTATTGAGGGGAGAAAGGGGAGCTTATTAATCCTCTCAAAAAAAAAAAAAAAATTCTCACCAATGAACCTAAAATTAAATTATGGTGGTCGTGGAGTATACCACTACCACCACGTCTTAATATGACAATTAATTAATCTACCCCCCCTCAAAAAAAAAAAAAATCAGACATTTACATTAGGATAAGATAGTTAGAATTTACTTTTTATTACATAATTTCGTTCTGTTCGCCATGTAAACGGTAAAAAAAAAATTGATCTTATACATTTTTCAAACGATTATTAGGTAGGTACTATAAGACGATTGGTAATTTAAATTATTATATTATAATTATATATAATTATTATTAATATTTTTTCTCTTTTGTCCATCCTTATGAAATTTAGCTCATTATGATGTAGACGTCATGTACTCATGTACCACTAAATGTATGTATAAATAAGTTTTTTTCCCTTATTTCCTACCATAGTTTACAACCGTGCTTACAACAATAACAACATTTTTAAATTGAAATACAATTAAATTGCAATATATATATATATATATATATATAATATTGAATTTTATATTATCATAGTCTATATAGATATTTTATTTTTTTTAATAAAATAATGATATACCTACAACTGCGGTCAACGGGTCGAGGCGGAATCCGTTGTGCCTTCGCCAGTACAACTATAATAACCGTCTTGTCGTCGTCGTCCGTCGTTTCGCGCCCACCTATAACCGCAGGCAGAGGGTCAATCGTATCGGCCACCGAACATTCGCAGGTCTGCGAACCTGTCGCGCCTGCGAGTGGTCGGAAAACTCGCGCAGGTGACGAGGCAGATTGTCGTTGTCCAATATTTCCGTACCAAACGTAGATCGAGTGTAGAACGGCAAAACCTATCTATATATATTTATATTTATATATTCTATATGAATTCAACAAATAATCGCGTGTCTAGAAAGTACCAGAGAAACCAGGGCGGTGGTGTCGGCGTCGAGCGGACCGTGGTGCGGTTACATCCGGATCCTGTCGCAGCTTGTAGCCTTTTGCCACAAGACCGCCATCGGAATGTACAGAGACCGTCCCTTGATCGAGTGTGCACTCAACCGGCTGCGCATCAGACTTTTCCAATGGCGGTTCGTCTTCGCCGGCCAACGGATCGTCCAGTGGCTATTTTTGTGTGTACTACGGTGTTACGACATATTTTGTGCGCTACGAAATTACAAATGTGCACTACGAAAAATAAAAAAGTGCACCGCCTTTATAGTACCTACTATATAATTACATTCTGCAACCATACCTTGGACGAATTAATAGTAATTAGTAACTAAGCTCAAATTTAAATATGTGCACTACTGCACTACGGAAAATCAAAATAAATAGACACTGGTATCGTCATCACACACCGCATCCAAAAAATCTATTACTTTTTCGATGGCATCAGTGTATTACCGGCACTACCGCGATTCGTAAAACATTAATTTATTCGTAAACATCATATCGAGAAAAATATTTATTTATTTAATTGTTATGCTATAGCATAGACTAAATATCCTAAAATATTGTAATTTTAATAGTTCAACTCCAATAATATTTGTCTGTCTAATTTGGGGTATAATTTAAATAATATTTAAAATTATATATTATTAAATCATAAATAGTTATATTATATATATATTATTGATTTATACATTGTAGAGTACACCACTTGTTTAAAAGATCATATTTTAATAATCATATTAGTACGAGTGTACGTGTGTACTGTGTAGGTACAATAGGTACATATACCATATACCTACGATGTTTGCGTGTAAAATGTAAATACAGAAATTAATTTATTATTTGCGTGACATTTAGAGCATACAACAGAGACAAAATTTAAACAATTCAATGAAGAATTTTTAAGTGATGTATAAAATAGTGTAAAGTACTTAAATTTATCAATTTTGATTTATTTTCACATAAAAACTATTTAATTTTAGATTAAATTTAAAAAAATCTTTTAAATTCATTACTTTGCATAATTTTTAGCTCTAATAATGTTATTTTTTAATAATTGTTTTTACACAGGTATTCTATAAAAGTTATTCACAATAAAAACACGTTTTGTATTGTTTATTGGTATTTGCAGATAGAAATAGGTATAGAGATAATTTTTTATATCGCATTAATCATAAAAATGTGTAATAGGTAGTGTTACATTTACATAGTAGCCAGTAGGACAGTAGGTACCTACCTATTACATTTTACAAGTATTTATGAAAGCCCAGTCATAAAAATTTAATAGATTAGATCAAACACTATAATAGTTATGTTGTGTTGTTTTTTAAAGGTACTTAATTCGTGTATCGTCATATAATAACTTTTATTATTAAAATCTAACAGTTAAAAACAAATAATAAAAATGAATAGTGATTAATTCCTAAGTCCATACTAATAATGTGAGCGATTCGCAGTCGATAGCAAAACAGGGAACGGCTAACAACTAGTAGTATAATTAATGTAATTTGTTGACGATTTATAATTCTTTTTTTTTTTTTATTAAGTAGGTAAAAGGTACCTATCTACGATTACACTAGAAATCTTTATTTTTATATAGAAACTGCGCTCATATGAGTTATATTGTTGCAGACCTGGAGCAATCTTTCATGGTAGATAATATGGTATGTAAATAATATTTCTGTAATATATTTAGCTGCATAACAGATTAATTTAAGAGGTCGTCGAGTAAAAAACATGTAACAATATTTTGGCCACTGAATGATCAAGGAACTGGGATCGTTCGCTTCTATCGTAGTTATTGATTCATTAAATTCACTGATTAGTAGTGGTTGTTTATGCAACAAGGCAATAACGTATTAAATGCGTATGACGTAGTGGCCGTTTATTTATTGTATAAAAGTGAATATTAAACTTTGACCTTGATTGTTTACCGCAGACCGATAGAACTCGTGTACGGTCTGTGACGTCTGTGTACATTGCTAACAATAAGACCGTGTACACACAAACCAACATGTAGGTATATTTTGTTCTGTGCAGCTCATACCAAACACATGATCGTTATCAGTTGCGATAACGGTGACGCTATCAGACGTTACTCTTTAAACAACAGAAAAAAAAAATATCGAACGAAACGATATTATTACATCCAATTTGATTTCGTAATACAGCTTCAATAGTTTAATATACACCGTCTCAATTACTTCACAGTTTGCGTTAATGACCGCAGCGCACTGAGAAAAAAATTACACACCACGAACATTTCCTGATGTCATTTCTATGTCAAGGACACCGGTGGTTGTCCACAGCTGCCAAATATAATATTGTCAACCGACTTCAACGTTCATTGCATTGAATGATGGAATACGAGAAATATCTCCGACCACTTCGGCGTGCATGATGGCACACGACACACAGGTAAACAACCGTGAAATTGGTGTTATTATTGTTTTTTTTTTTTTTTTGTAATTTGGTTATAATCATATTGTTTGCTTCAGAAACATGATTCAAACTCTACTAACGTGTTGCACAGTTTGGCCGCCGGCGCCATCGCTGGTGCATTAGCCAAGAGTACAATTGCTCCATTGGATAGAACTAAAATCAATTTTCAAGTGAGTATTTTTGTAATTATTATAATGTTCATGATTGAACATAGTTATTTTTCAGTCAGTACCTACTAAAATATATACTTGTTTATAAATATTGATCGATATTAATATTTAGATATCTCAAGAGCCGTATTCAGGTAGAGCTGCGTTTAAATTTTTATCTGATACCTATGCAAAAGATGGTTTTATATGGCTATGGCGAGGTAATACAGCCACCATGACCAGAATCATCCCATATGCAGCTATCCAATTTACAGCGTTTGAACAATGGCGAAAATTGCTAGAGGTTGATTCTCTAAACACAAAGTAATATTATTATTTAGGCTTGTTTTTTGTTCTAATTACATACTGATTAGATGAACAAACATTTATAAATATACAAATAGTTCTATGTAAACATAATACACTTTGTTTTTTAACTCATAAAAACAAATTATTCACTATGGTAATATAAATTTAAGCTAAAAACAGGCAACCTTAATAATATTTATAAAAATTAACATCTATTGCTGTAAAACTATATAATTTATCTTTATTTTTTATGCTACTTTTTCTTTAGGTCCTCTACCCTGATAATTATTTCTATTATAGTATAATTCAATAATAAATGTTATTTATTTATGAAATATTGTTTTAGCATATAGATTGTCTATACTGTTATGTACAGAATTATTTTTGACTCTTCAATGATAAAATAGGTATTATAACTAAATTTTAATTTGAAAGTTATATATACCATAGAAATACAATAAATTTTAGCTTGCTTTATCTTAGTCAAAAACCAGTTACCCATACAGTTAATATTATAGACTTGTATTGCATTACTTTTTAAATATAATAAATATTAGTAAATAGTAAATAAATACTCGTTAAAGCTAAATCTTTCACATTAAGAATTTGACTGATGCTATTTGCTATATAGTATTATTTAGTATTAACTATTATGGTTATAACTAATCCTAGTTTATTAAAAAATAAAAACAAAAAATAATTTATAGTTACATAACATACCTGGTATAATTAATTTAAACACTAGATAAAACAAAATATTAGTAAATACAATGAGTACTTATAATAGTAAATAATAATAAAGGCAGTATTGAATTTATTTTAAATGTTTTATGGACTTTGGGTCTATAATTTTAGATTTTGTTGTTATAATATGTCACATTAATTGTATAGACATATTAATAATTATAACTATAACAACACAGAATTATTAGTATTATACTTAGTTATAACATATTAAATTGATTTTTCCTTGCACGTTTACAATTTTATTTATTTATGTTATTATAAGTTTAAATTTAGATAAATAAGCCAATCAATATTATTTAATCTATATTATAGTTTAACAAGTAGGTTATTTTTATTTTTATGCCTGTTTGTAATTTGATTATTGTTTATTCTATATATTTTTTTAGAAATAATGGAGGTCTTAAATTCCTTTCTGGATCTTTAGCTGGAGTAACATCACAAACATTAACTTATCCTCTAGACTTGGCAAGAGCAAGAATGGCAGTTTCTACCAAAAATGATTATAAATCGTTGGGAGATGTAAAGTATTTAATTTTAAATAGATTTAATGATACTGTTATATTTATTATTTAGTTAGAAATATCTTTGAGTATAACCAACAAAATGGAATTAATATAACTTCAATCAATTATATTTGTTATTATAATATTTATTACAGTTAACTATTTAAATGATTGACGTATACCATATATTTATTTAGGTGTTCAAAAAGACTTATAAAGTTGAAGGGATAAAAGGTTTTTATCGAGGCTATGTTCCAACAATATTAGGCATTATACCTTATGCAGGTACAAGTTTTTTCACTTATGGGTCATTAAAGTCATTTATGAAAGGTTAGTATTCATAAAATGCATACTTCATAAATCATCTTTCTTATATTTAATAATACAGAAAACCATGGATATGAAAATACGGTTGTGAATTTAGCATGTGGTGCAGTAGCAGGTATGGCTGGTCAATCATCATCATATCCCCTAGATATTATTAGACGGAAGATGCAAACATCAATAATTACTGGAATAAATTACACAAACCTCAGAACTACATTTATAATGATTTATAAGTAGGGTATTTTTTTATAGTAAAAAACGATTGAGCACAGTCCTTATTAGAGCAATATTTTTAATATTATGATTGAGCACATCTTTTTTTTCTAACATTACTAAGTTAAGTCTTATTTTTTATAAAATATTTATAACAATGATGTATAAGTCTGCATGTAAGTGTGTTATCCATTTATTTATACCAAATATGGATATAAATATCAACATAATTTAATATTATTTTTCTATCTGGTGTTTTTATATTTAATTATTTTATTTATATAATATACTCTAACCAGTAACCAATGATTTAATACATTTCACATTAATACTTTAAAATTTTAGTTATACCTTATAGTGCATTTTCTCATTAAATCTCACATAAAAAAAATAAAAATAATAGTTTTATAATTTTGTTGAAGTAATAATTGAAAAATTAAGTAATTTGTAACTTTAAATATAACTTAGATTACTGACTGAATTAACTGTAACTTGTAATTAGATAAAATTAATCAAGTAACTTGGTTCCTAATTGTATATCAGAAATATAAGAAACAATTTTTTTTTACACTGATAAAGTTTGACTTGTAATTATGTTCAAACCAAAAAGTAATTTTATTTACTAAATAAATAATATGGTAATGTTGCATTAAATGTTGTGCTCAATAATATTAGTTTATTTTGGTTGGTGGTGAGTTATTTGTGAAGTATGCTCAAGTATTATATGAAAAAACTTAATTGACCAAAGAGATACTATGTGCTCATTCGTTCAAGGGCCTTTTTATTCTTTATACATAAATAATTAAGGTTATATACATTTTATGTTTAATCTAGAACTGAAGGCATTAGACAAGGATTTTTCAAGGGTCTAAGTATGAATTGGATTAAAGGTCCGATTGCTACCGGAATTAGTTTTGCTACATACGATTTTGTAAGGAAAACTTTAAAGAACATTTGAAATTCAATATTATTTTTCACCATTAATGTGCCTAATTTAATCATATTGTTACCATTAGATTGTATTGGTTTTATTTGTTTGAAGCCATTAATTGTATATGAATTGTAATATCTAGTCAAATAATTTTAATTTTAATGAGCGAGTTTGGACATAATTTTATAACATTGCTAAACTTATTATAAAATATATAAATATCAATATTAACAATATTGATATTAATGTTTGTTATTGTTTTAAAAACATGTTATTAATTGATTATTATGTTAATTTTGAATAATAATTAGAAGAAATTTAATACTTAGATAGAATGTACTGTTTAAAACTTAAAAGTGAATTATTTGTTATTTAATATTTTTATAGTTATTTAATTATGTTAATGTTTGAAAGGAATAATTCAACAAATGTAGTTATATAAACAAATTTATATATATATATACTATATATACATAAATATTAAAATGATCAGTATTTATTGACAAAAAAATTAATTTGTATATATAATATTATTTTGTTAAACGATTAATTGAATTATTTCTATAAATATTGTTTTTTATATTTAAACTTGAAAGTTGTTACACTAGAAAGTTTCAAGTTTTATTTAATTAATTGACATTGAATCAATTTTACCATACTGTAGTGTTGTGATAGTTTCAAAAATTAGTAATTGACTAATGTATATCATTAGTCACGTCAATTAATTAAATTAATAAATAGTTTGAATAATGAGTTAGTAAGACAATTTTTTCTTAATTTTTTAAAATTATCCATAATTCAAGATACTTAGATACTTTACCTTGATGAATAACTATAAATAATAAATTTTCAATACAAATACTATTTTTTTGGACAACCTCTCACGACATCTATTATGTTGAAAGTTTATTAAACTATAGAAGTTAGGTTTTTTTTTATGATCAATTTTTCAATTTTTTTGTTGTAATTGATTTGCTTTGTCAATACTTCACCTTATTTGTTATTTGAATCTGAAATTATTATTTAATAAATAAGTTCTAAGGCAACCCCATATAAAAAGTAATATTAATTTCTATGATTGTAAAAAATGTTGTACACGTTAATTAAAATGTTATTATATTTTTTTAAATATTGACAATGATTCGTTGTAACTTTTAGTAATAGTTACTAATTAGTTATATTATATACTAGGTAAATTATTTGAAAATATTTATTCTTTGCATTCTTGAGCTAATGTATTCATTTGATTACTAACGTCACTGAACTCTGAAAATAATAACAAATAATTAATACTGTAACGGACAATAATTTAATGTGTATAAATATAGTTTTAAAGACTGATTGGGAATGTATAATTTTGCCATTATGAATTATCTTAAAATGTTTTTAAAAATAAATTTAAAGTGGATAATTTAAGTAAAATTATGTTTTACAATATTATTTATAAGTTTGTATTGTTTATACATTTATAACAAATTGGGCTTATGTTGTGCATAAGTGCATTATATGGTAAATAGGTGTTCAATTACACAAGTTAGTTGTAACTCTAAAGTCTAAGATATAATATAGCGGATATATGAACAATTTTATCAAAAATTATGGTTTAAATTCAATCTAATACACTCTAGGTAATACAAAAACAAATATATTATTTAACATCGAAAAAAATAAATTGAGGATAACCAGCGGTTCTATCAAGTAGCAGATTTTAGTTTTGAATTCAAATTAAACACAATATATATGTAGATGACTAGGGCTGGAAATTTTATGTAAAAGCATCTTTTTTTCTGGTGTTTTGAATTTTTTGAGACATTGATCCGTATTTCCGTAAGTATAGAATGTGTTTTGGGTGATAATGATCATTTTAAAGTAATTTTAAGATTCTGAACGAAGTGATGAATGAATTGATTTTAAAATGATGCGTGTTTTTTTTTTTGTGTGTCTGTGTACAGCATAATTAGTCGAAATAATGCTCCAATTTCAAACTTTGGGGGCGGTTTCCGATGTAAAAGTGAATATCCTTTGTGCATGATAGAGGTCAAAAGTAAATATTTTCCAACAGTTTTAAAAAATATCGAGAAAAACAAAAAAAAAAAAAAAAAATAACGGAAAAACGGGAATTTTTACACAAAATTAGTTTTTGACCAAATCGATTTTTTTATATGGTTGAAATTCAAAAACTAATCACTGTAAATACTTGAAATTTTCACCAAATGTTTCTGTCAGTGTTATCTATATACAGTTAAATTTTTTGAATTTTTTGAGTTATTTATAGACCATAGAAATTTTCGATTTTTATGAGAATTTGTTTTTTAAGTGTCGATAAAAAAATTTTGGATGACCAAAAGTTTTGAAAATTTAATACAAGGTTCCTTATAAGTTGTTGTTATTGTAGCTAAAAAAAATTAAAAATCGTTAGTCACAATTTTTTTTTTATAAGTGTTTATAGTTCACATTTTTACGAAATCTGTCGAAAACGCGAACATTTTTAAGTAATTTTGAAGTTGAAAAATCATAAAATCTTTTGTGTTTTTAACTAAGAATTAAAATTACAACACTAAGTTTTCCATAAGTTTTTCTTCAAGTATCTATAGAGAAAACTCGACGCATCATTATAGGAAAAATTTTAAATGCGTTTGAATTTTAAATTTTTACGAAATAGCGTTACGATAACGATTTATCCTCAAACGATTTTAAATATTTGTTATTATTCAAAAAGTATAAGTCGTAAATAATTGAAGATTTTACCAGTTATTTAAATTGGCGATTTCTATACGTGATTTAAATTTCAAAATATTTTAACTATTTGAGCTATTTAAAGACAAGTGCAGAAATTTTCAATTATTCTGAAAAATTTCTTTTGAAGTGTCGATAAAATATTTTTGACCCAATAGAAATACTTGAAAATTTAATACAAAGTTCCTCATATGTTATTCGTATAGTTTAAAAAATTATAAGAATACATAGGCACAATTTTTTTTTTATTAGCATTTGAAGTTCAAGTATTGACAAAAATTAGTCAAATTCCTGAATATTTGCAAATTATTTTGTAGGTAGGTATAATTCATCAAATTTTTTGTAAAAGTAGCTAAGTGTTAAAAATTTAATACAAGGTTTTTCATAAGTTTAGCTTACAATAATTATAAAAGAACTTAAATTTTGGTGTATTCAGGCCATTAAAACATAAACCACCTTTTTCACCAACCACTGGAAATTATATCCTAGGCTGACAAATCAACTTCGTTCAGAATCGTTTTTCATATACAATGATAATTATCATTGGATTAAAAATTTAACCCTCCTATAATGTATAATATAATGATGCACACGGCATCTAATGTACAGCAGAGCGGTACCCACTTGCCCGTTTTTTTTTCCTTGCATTTTTTGACAAAATTATTATTAAATGCAATTTTAGTGCATTTTCTCAGTTTTTTTGACTATTTTTTCATAATTTGTTCATACAATGAACGAACATTGTTTCGATTAACAAGACTTTCGGAAAACTTCCGACGGAACGAATAATAAATTATATAGCAGCCACGACAAGTTATCGTCGATAATAATTTTATTATAGCTAGGCCTCGATAAGTATTACTGAATTAATAACCAATTATTATGTCCAGAAATATACAAGTAACAAATACTATAAAATTAAAAAATATAAACTTTTTTCAATTTTTAGGCTATAATAAATACAATTTATTATATATTAGTGCATTTTATTTAGTTTTTTAAGTAGGTAATTACTAATTTTTGCATTTTAAAGATTTTTTAGGGTATTAAAATCTCAGTGTTAAAGATAACTATTGCAGTGACTTACTTACTCAAGGACGAGATACCTTAAAAATCTATTAGGTATATAACCGAGTAAATGCTAGTTTTTTGTTTTATTACATAAACTGAATAGACGACTGCCGACTGGGTTATAAAAAATTAAGTAGGTAGTAGTGTAATTATAAAGTCATATTTAATTTAATTTCCTTCATTGTGACTTGCGTGGGTAAGTGTTTAATAAGTTGGCATACTTAAAAAAAACTCCCTAGGTAGATGCTTAATTTTTCCAACTTCTAAACTTTGGAACTCGGAGTATTAACCATTTAATATCTCCACTATACCCTAAATGTATATCTTTTTTTTTTACATGCTATTGTGGTTTGCAAGCCCGGATTATGACTTTCCGAGGCCCAGGGGCCAATACATGGTTGTATTGTATATGTAAATCAATAAAAACAATTTTTTAAAATTATAAAAGTATACAATAAAACAAATTTAAACATTTTTATTTAAGTATGATAACTAGAGTACGGATTTGGAAGCCATAATTTACCTAAATTTTCTATTGCTCTAAAACGAAGCTATGTCAGCTACAAATTAAATTTATATAGGTACTCGTACTACCACGCATGACATTTTATTTTGCGTTTTTTGTATATTTATGATTTTTTGGGCATTTTGACCATTTTTTCAAAATGTGTTCTAAATAAACGTATTTGAAGTGTTAATTTTAATTTTTATATTTTTTTAATTTATATTTTATAATTTGTATTTTTCTTTTTATATCTACATTTATAAGTATTAAAATTGTCCACATGGCACATACTATATTAAAATATTGAATTTAGCATCAAAATAATTGATTGATCTCTAATATTACTAAATAATCATTAATCAATGTATGTTTTTTGTATTATTGCAGTTGTTGTTTTTTTTTATTAAAATATTTAATTGATAAATTTAAAATATTCATATACAGTAGAAATCGTTTAGAAACAGGAATGTAAATAAATTATTTTACTACCTTCCTTTTTAAAAAAAAAAATTTAATGAATTAATAAATAGTTTTAATAATAATTTTTTTGTGATAAATATTTTTTATATTTTTTTTAGCTTTTTTTAAGATTTAGATAGCTTTATTGCTTTCTTTTAGTGATTTTCGTTAGTTTTTTTATTGCTTTAAAATCTATACTCTAATGATAACGATTAATAATGAGGATAAAAACATTAAAAACATATAATTTTTTATTAAAAATAAATATAAACAATTAAAATGAAGTATTTTTATGTAAAAGTTTTTTTCTAGCTTTTTAACAAGCTCCATTAGGTAGTTCAAACAAGAAAAAAATAAAAATAAAAATATACTTGTAGGTATCTACTATAAAAAGTACAAATTATCATTCAATGTAAGTTTAAGCTGAGAAGACTATAGGCCCTTTATACATATGGGCCTCGTGAACGTGCACCCATGCCCCCCCCCATAATCCGGGCTTGGTGGTTTGAGGAAAAGTCGATTTTAAATTGTTGTACAAATTATCAATATTCAGGGACAGTATTTGGCATGATGTAGAGAAGAGATATTCTCTACATCGTGGTATTTGGACTACCTGCATATCTATAATAAGTAATAACTAATAAGTAATAACAATTCAAAATGCGATAAATACTGAATTTGGACTGTATAGTGCAGTGATTCCCAAACGTTTTATCTTTATCGCCCATACTTGTAAAAAAAAAAAAAAATTACAGACTCCCCTACCATAAAAAAATGTAGTGATATTTGGTTCATAACTACGCAATAAAAAATTAATTAGGCATGCAACTTTTATCGCCCTTCTGGATAGCCCTATCGCCCACTTTGGAAAACGCTGGTATAGTGTATGGTGTAATGGGCTATCGGCCATAATAAAACTTGTTAACGGTTTTAGTATTGTAAAATGTATTTTTTGATTATTTATGTGGTTATATGCGAAGCTATAAGAAAGTACGAACCGTTGATAAATAATAGCTAGTTAAAAAAAATAAATGATATACTATGGACTATGATAATATTGAAAACCTTATGTTTGCTTGTGCATTACCTGCGAACTGCAATTGCCAATCATGGTACCAAATATCGCAAACAACAATTTTTTCAACAAATACTAGAAAAGGTTTAGTAAACTGTTATTTAAAATAATCACGACTTAAATAGTTAAATTTTATAAAGAATTAATTAAATTATTAGTCAAATATATTAATAATTATTACACCTAGTTTCATTTGCACTACATACGCATACAATTAATGTAAACATAACAGAAATGTAATTATTTATCAAACAGGTAGTACGAAAAACAGAAAAAGAATAATTGAACACTGAATTTAATATCTAAATGTAAATAGATAGGTGGGCAAATTAATAACATCGATGTAATAACTATATAGTAAGTAATAAGATATATTTAATTCAAACATTTTAAACAATCGAATTGTATACGTAGGACGTAGGTGCTCTTAACTTCCATTATGTATAGTAAGTACCTAGGTACCTATATGTATTTCTTAGCATACTTTTTATATTATTTTGAAATTCAATACTCTTGAGATATTGAGTATTTGATTAAATCTCAATTTTCATATATAGGTGCAAATTTTTACTTAAATTATTATTTGTTTATAATATGTTTCTATAGTGATCTTCTGTATTTATGTTATAGATAGAAATAATATTTAAGAGTTGTACAACTAATAATGTATAAACGTACCTATATTATCTACTGAAAATAAGTCAAATCTTTATATTTAAATTATGGGTGGAATCAACGTGCAGGCAAGCTATTGAACCGATTTATTAAAAATTTTCAGTGAATGTACTTATTACTATATATAAGTGCACTAAGAAAGGATTTTGCGAAATTCGCATTTTAAAGGGTAAAAAGAGCATAAAATCAACAGAAATTTTGAGATTTACGATGGAAATTTTTGTTTATAGATGGTTGATATTAGTTTTAATAGTAATAATCTGTCTGTCTGTCCTTTGTTTGTTGCTATAATGCTATGAAAACAGTCATGCCTAACCATCTATAAACAAACATTTCCATCGTACATTTAAAAATGTCTGTTTGAGCATCTCCCTGGGTTGGGCCTATTATTTTTTAACTTAGCCTATCTTCTGCCCATAGGTCTAATATATGTTTGTGCTAAATTTTATCACAGCCGTTTAGGAATGCATAAAGGACAAACTAACAGACAGACAGACAGAAATCCAACGAATTTAACACATAGTTTGAGACATATAAGAGGTAGGACTTTTAATGGGCTACGAAGTGCAAGGGTTTAAATAAACGATTAAATAAATCGTAATTTTAGTTGAAAAGAAAACGAAGTAAAAAAATTGAAAATAAAAAATTTAATTCGAAACCAACTGCTTAAAATTTTTCAGTTTTTCAGGAAGAAATATTTGTCATTAAGAATTGTTAAGTTTGAAACAGTGTTAAATTCAGATTTTTACAGGTAATTGTTAAACATTGAAAATATTGATGTAACACAATATTACGATGTTTGATTGTAAAACAATGAAATAGAACATATATTGTTCGGATATTTTAATTAAAATAAAATCTTATAGTAGGTAATATACTTATAGGTACCTATTAATTTACACGATAATGTAGTGAATATTGATAAGTTATTATGCACCTTGTACCAATATAAAATAAATGTAATGTTTCTTTAATTTCATTAATCTTCGGTTTTTATGACCTCTGCATTCATAAAAAGATTGTTTTTTTTTTTAATTTAGAATTAAACATTGACTTTATTAAAGACCATAATATTATTATAATATATACCTATTTGTGTAATGAGATTTTTTTTCTGAAATTTAAAATATTAAATAATATACACCAGACTAATTCACGTATTCGAGAACAATCATTTTTAAATATTTGTTCTTTGGTTTTTTTTATAAAAATAAGCAATGTAATAAAATCGGCACAAGTGGTTTATTAATAATTTTCAGAAGTTAAATTATATTTGTGTGTATCTATGCACAATACAGTAGCTATGTGAATTTAAACTATTATTTTAATCGATCCTTGGATTGACCATTGACAATTATGAATATGACATTTAAAAGTTACACAACAATAAAAAATCAACGTCCCAGCACAAATCAAAATGGGTGTATTTAATGTTGCTGAATAATGGGATTTGTAGTAATTATTAAAGTTATACAATTATGTAAATTTAATAATATAGTATCCAAAGACAAATACACTTATTATACACAAAATATCATTAACAATTTTAAGCTAAACCATTATTTTATACATTCTGGAATTTGTTTATTTAATTGCATTTTATTGAATAATTTATATATTTATGTAAATTTCATACATAGTTTTTTTATTATACACCTATAAGATTTATACAGAAAATATAGAAAAGGAATGTGAGTTACTGGCTATTTTTTAACAAACATCACTGTTTTTTCATACATAGCGAACCTTACAAGGAAATTCATTTTTCTATGTATAATATTATAAATCTGACATTGCAATGGACATTGGCGACAACTTTAACAGGGTCTAGTGGGAATATACTATAATTCTATAACAATAGGATAATATTTGAGAGAGAGAAAGATTTCAATACTGTTACATAAGAATATAGTACAGAAATTTTTTCGTAACTGTTTTAATGCACCTGGGAGCATAATATTTGGGGCATACATTTTGTATACATACCTATTAAAGGTACATGTATATACAAACATACACTGTAATATTTATTATAACTTATTATTTTAATAACTACATCCTTTAATGAATAGATATTATAATAATCATGAAATAAATAAATACATTTTTAAAATATGCAGAGACTATTTAGAGTAGAATATAATATATTCTACGTAAAGTTTTAAAAATGAAAGCTAGGTTAATACCAAAGAATAAACCTAGACGCTCAAAGACAAAACCACAACTAGAAGTGCTAGCTGGGACAGCGATCTAATGAGCAACACTACGAATAGATAAAATTAAATCTACCTACCTACCGTATTTTTTATAAATGTTTAATATCTTAATCATGAATAATATCTCTCAAGATTCGTCTTAAAATAACATAATATAATACATTTATTAATTGGTTAAGTAAATTATATAAATTATTATTAAATGCGGGACGGTAGCGTAATCGCGATTAACAGAAAAAAAAATAAGCACAGATTAGATTATTGAAGAATTTTGTTTTAAAAGAGAAAATTAATATTTTTAATTACAAAAATGTTACAATTTATTACCTTAATTATTGTTATTGTTACCTAAGTAAATTGGGTTTCTACAAATGCGATTTGGCATATCTACTCTCAGACTCTCTCACGAAAATATTTAATATTTTCTTGTATACCCGTTCGAGTAAATAGTTTAGTGTTTATACATTAGAAAGAATAGAATTTACATACCAGCAATTAAAAGTTGAATTTGTTCTTTTGTTAACGAGAATTTATCTTCTTCTGAAATTTTAGATGTATTATAATAATTCAATTGCATCACATATTCACCATCATTTCCTTTGGATATATTAACATTATTCAAACGACCAATTTGCAAAGATTCGTTCTTCAACATTTTAGTAATTTGTGACAAATTGTCCAAATATACTCTGCATAGCGCTAAAGCATGTTCACGAGGTAAACCAATCTGTAAATGAGTGGTATAATATTAGTTATCAGTTTTTTATTCAGTTATAAAAAATATTGTTTATGTATTTGATACCTATATAAATTAAATTAACCAAGTTTTTAAAAATATAAAATGTAAAAATTTGTATTATTCTATTGCTTTTGTAAAGTTATACATGATGAGTATCAACTATTCCAATATATATAAAAACAAAATTAAGATAAGAATTTAAAAAAATGAGTTTGTATAAATTTAATATTTAAATAGCTTTACTTGGGTTTAAAAATAATAGCATTAAAATATTACTGTTTTAGTGAATTTTGAAATTTTATATAATGCATTTAACTTTATATTTAAGTTCGTGTACTTACTATTTATGTGTAATTAAACAAGAAATAACGAAACCTATCAATTTCTAGTGATTTCTAAAGTTTAATAAAGTCTCTTAATAATTTAATCAACTGCTTAAAACAGTTATAATTATTTACAAATATACATAATATGTATATATTTAAAACATTTTAATAACATACTTGTTGTAATTCATTAGAGAGATAATTTTGAGAAACAGCATGACAAGCAGCATTTTTTAGAATATATGTGATTGCGGCTACACAGGCTTTACAGTTTTCAACATCTAAATAAAAAAAAGTAAATTTGTTTTAAGAATATCTTAGATTTCTTATATTAGTTATATTCAAGTATTCTAGAGGGATATATTGAATATAATAATTTATACTAGTGTAATAATACATTAAAATATTA
Source organism: Aphis craccivora (assembly GCA_009835225.1). NCBI lineage: Eukaryota > Metazoa > Arthropoda > Insecta > Hemiptera > Aphididae > Aphis > Aphis craccivora. The sequence goes on along the minus strand of VUJU01000156.1, from coordinate 134,988 downwards.
ATACTTATAATATATTTGATATTATTTTTATCAAAAATAATTTATAACATTTTATTAAAAATATTATTAAAACAGAATGCACACAATAGAAACCAACAGTGTTATTCATAGTATTTGTCAAAAACTAAGGTTTAACCTAAGTTTATAAAAACCTGGTTTAATTTTTAGACCTTGGTTAAAATTGGGTTTAATAATGTATTATTCATAGTCAACATAGTCAATGGGCTAGGGCAAGTTTCTAAAAACTGTGGATTATCTTAGTTTTATTATAAATAGCCATAAATAACCCCCTCCAAATTTCCATATTATTTTTACTAATTGTTGCTAATCTAAAAAAAAAAATAAGATATTATTATTGATATAATAATTTTAGATTCTGAATGAAGTGATAAATGCATTGATTTTACAATGATGTGAGTTTTCTTTTAATGTTTGTATACAGTATAATTTGTCGAAATAATGCTTCAATTTTAAACCTCGGGGGTGGTTTTCAATGGCAAAGTGAATATCTTTGGTGCATGATAGAGGTCAAAAGTAAGAATTTTCCAACAGTTTTCAAAAATACCGGAAAAAACCTTAAAAAAAGAAAAAAGGGATGGAAAAATGGGAATTTTTAAGCAAAATCAGTTTTCAACATACATTTTTTATATGGTTGTAACTCAAAAACTAATCACTTGAAACTTGTAAATACTTGAAACAGTTGAAACTTTTACTAAGTGTTATCTATACACAGTTAAATTTTCAAAATATTTTGTCTTTTTTGAGTCATTTATAGACAACTGAAATTTTCGATTTTTTTGAGTTATTATTTTTTTTTTTTGAAATGTGGATAAAAAAAACCATTTCAAAATTACAAGATTTCTTATAAGTTGTTTGTATTGAAGTAAAAAGATTAAAAATCATTATTCACAATTTTGTTTTAAATCTAAGCGTTTAAAGTTAAAATGTTGACATGAATATTTGAAAATTGTTTTGTAGTTAAAATTTATAAAAAAAGTTTGTATAAGTAGCTAAGAGTTGAAAATTGTAGACTAAATTTTCCATAAGTTTGGCATACAATAATTATAATTTAAAAATAATTTACATTTTGGGGTATTCAGGATATTAAAATATAAACCACATTTTTCATCACCCACTAGAAAATATATTCTAGGCTGACAAATCATCTCCGTTCAGAATCCTTTTTTGTATGAAATGATACTTATCATTGGATTCAAATTTAAAACATCTATTATACTACGTAGATAGTACAATATTATAGACTTACTGGCTACTCTACAGCAGAGCGTTGTTCACTTGACCACTCTTTTTTTAAAAATGCTAGTGCTCTAATGCTCTATAAACGACTCACACATCGACTAACTATCAGTTGACTAACATCATGTAAATACCTATTGTCGTCTTGAACCTTAAGTTATAATAATATAGGTAGGTACTTCAATTTGTTTTAAATTCACAAATTAACTATATTACTATAAACATAATGTCATAATCAATGATTACGATATGTAAGCATTCTGCTTTCGAAAATCGATACTTTTTGTGAAATGCATTATTAGTAAGTTCGTTGTAAGGATTTTTATGAATCTTATATATTTTCTGCTGTCTAATAAAATTATTTCTTAAATTTCTTACGCGTCCAACATTTTGTACATTACCGATATCCATTTTTCCTAAATATAAAACGCACACGTTTTTAGAAAACGAATGAATTAAATGAAATGATTATAAGATAACAGTAATTTTTATAATAAACCAGCTTTAAACCTAGTATTTACCTAGTTTATAAATCAGAGGTTTATTGTTAAATTTAGTCAATGGTCTAAGTAAAGTTTATCGTCTATGAATCACAAAAACAATAAACTATTGTTAAACTACTATTAAACCGTTATTAAACCATGCTCAATTTGACTACGAATAACACTTCAAGTGTCGAGTAGTCGACTGATTGAGAAAAATATGTTCATCGTTTAAATAATTTTTTTGTTTCTTCTGATAAAATTGTCATACATAATAAATACTCTTAAGACTTAAAAATAGTATAATTGATAATATTAAAAGAGTATAGGTATTATTTACTATTTAGATATAAGTATTGCTTTTTACAAGCATTTAATTAAATTATTTCTTATTTTATCTGCAATCGACTTAATTTTGGAATGTTTGAATTAAATTTGTAAAATATGTCCTATGTATATTGTATATAATAATTTAAATAAATATTTAATAAGATGAACAATTTAAAACACCTCATGCACATTAATTATATTACGTATTTATAGCCATAAGAATCTACCTAAAACAATACAAATATAAAGTTGATATCTCGTAGATCAGTGGTCTTCAACCTTTTTGGACTTGCGACCCACATTTTTAGGCCTACATTTTTCGCGACCCACGGAAGCTTTATAAAAAATCATATACACAACATACACTACTATTTTTAAACTGTATTTTCATTTATTAAATTTCTAAATGTAATTATTAAAAAATTATTTTTTTACCTTTTATAATTTTAAAAATTTTATTTTTATTTTAAAAAGAAGACTTATTGCGACCCAATTTTAAAGCTTACGCGACCCAAAAATGGGTCGCGATCCACCGGTTGAAGACCACTGTCGTAGATAACACTATAAGTATAGGTATTAAACGAAATAAATATTTAGTAATTACTTATTCCTTTAGCATGGTTTTATTGGAGAATATAAGATAGGTACCACGTTAACAAATTTTATACTATAAATCAATTAGAGCTTAAAATTGTGTCCAGGTTCATGGGACGTAATATAACACGATATAAAATATAAAAATTGATTTATGGTCTAGAGAAGAAAACACCATAAAGAGATTCTATATAGTGTACAATGAGCATCAAAGAACTGTTAAGTAAAGCCATAATAATAAAATCATAGTTATTGTGTATGAGTGCAGGACATCCACTCAACATTTTTAATGAGATAAATTCGGGAAAAAATAGATCATTTGTGATTAGGATTAAAAGTTTCTTTGGATGATAGCGGAAGTGTAACCTTATTATAACTACATACAAAAAATGTCGTTTTTATTCAATATCTCGCCATAACATAAATTAATAGTCTTTAATGTTATATGTTTAATAAATAAGCCCGAATAAGCCTTTTATTTAACATTCAGCCAATGACAATAGCAAATGGAAATATAAATAAATAGCAAGATATTTATTGAAAAAATATACAATTAATTATAAGAGTATGATAGGATAGTAAACGACAAATTAGAAACTAATAATTTTAATTTGTATAACTGCATGAATAAAAATAAGTTGAAAATTATTAAAAGTTTATATTACATTTGTTAAGAAATAAGACAGAAAAATTTAAGTAAAATATTAGCTTAAAATAAATGTTAACAATATTTCGGAAGTCATTTCAAATAAATATAATTTAATTAGTTTTATATTGTAAATGTATAATGCGTAGAGTATTATTAAATTAAATGAACATTACTTACAGTACTTCAATACTTAACAACCATTTGTCATATATTATTCAATTGATTTGTGTACTTTCTATTAATATTTATACTAATTATTGAAGGTTTTATCTTGTATCTATTGGCTATCACATTATAATCTTAACCTCAAATATTCATAAACTGGCTAACCATTTAGTAGGATTATATTTTAAGAAAAAACAATTAAACTTACCCAGTTTAGCATCAGCCATAAGCTCCTTAGCTTTTTCAAACTACAAAACAAAAGCTGTCATTAATTATTCGGTATTGTATCATCGCTCACATAATAGGTTTTCTTAACGATGTATCAAATTCTACGATCATATAGAAGCGGTGAAAAGTGTGATCTATTGCAATACGTATAAGTTGTTCAACATTAAGCTACTTAAGAAAACTCATTTTTTTAAAGACATCAAACAAAAATGAAAAATTATAAATTCTATCGTAAAGAATATAAGGTCTTTCTAACCAACATAGTCTTATATTTAATCAGTTAATGCTATTATTCCATTAAAAAATGTCCGCTAAAGATAATCAGATTTATTAAGGTCTTTATGAAACATCGGACAAAAATTTACGCACTTACATGGTCCATTACGTAAAAATAAATGATATTATCTGTAATGTTTAGCGGGTGTGTCTTAAAAAGGTGAAGAATAAAAGCCGAGTACAGAATTCTTTGTAACAATAAAAAAAATAACTTTCTTTAAAAAAATAGTGGATGTATACCTAATAATGAAGAATAATAGCTTTTTTTTCAAATCCCAATAGATTATATTTTATGAAAAAATAACAGAAATAAAAAAGTTTGTTGGCAACCACCATAAATAAGACCAATCAAGATTAACGAGTTGCTTTGAATTAACTAATTGTATTTTTTTGTTTTGTTTTTATGTGTTAACATATTTTTTAAGTATAAAACAATGAGTTGCTAAAAAGAGATTTTACACCGCTTTAATAATAATCATAAATAAAAAGACATAATAGCATAACGTTAACATAATAATATAAACTTACGTTGAATGGTTCTCCGAGCAATGAATTAACTGTGCACTGGGCTAACAGTTTCATTTTAATCGATGTCTGGGAAAATAATATAATTTTAGTTCAAATTGAATTAACCAACACTACAATTTGAAAACTATATTTCTATATAATATTCAAAGCATAAAATAAGTAATGAATTAATTTAATTTGCATTTTCAGTAAAAATATTGCGTATTTATAAAACGAAATTATTCATATATATTTTTAGATGGACAAATAATGTATCAATGAAAATATCATATAATAAAGATTAATTGATAAATTTGGGATGTAGATATTTATATAAATGCTTTATGTAGAGTTGGATAAAAAAAATGTAAAACAAACACTTTCTTACCATTCTTGAAAGTGCATTGATCTGAACCAATAACCATTCTGGGCAGTCACCACCCCCGCAGAATTTGAATTTCTGTATCAAACATATCAAACAATACCTATTATACCATTATAATAACCATTTCAGACATATTAAATTATATTATAAGTTATAGTGTTGGGACGCGCTTAATATCTATATAATCTACAAGAAACGTGGCTGACAGCGATTAACAAGAAGGTTAGATTAATTACAAGAGAGTATAAGTACTATAAGTATTGTTTTACTCACCATTGTGACACGTTAATGATAAACGCCGCAGAAAAGGCTCCCTAAAGGACCTACAAAAGAAAAATAGGTTATTTCGAGAGAAAACAAATATAATACAGTAATATAGTTTTTTTATTTTTTTAAAAATGTTATTTGGACACATAATAAAATATAACATGTCGTCACATGCCTTGTACAATCCTTGTCGGCCCTCTAGTCAAAATTCATGAATGGTAGGGGTGACTCTGAGGATTGGGTAATGTAATTCAATAACCTGAGGGTGTGTATCCAGCGTCATGAACAAGATTAAAATGGGAGTAGGTACCGATCCCAGAGTTAATCATCGCGATCACCTGGTGTGTCCAAACTAAGGTACGTGTAAACATAATAATGTAAGGGTTGTAAGGTCTATAAATACACGTAGTTCCTAAGAAAAGATGGACATTCGAACTGGACGTCATGGAGCTCATGGACGCAAGAACAAAGTTATACTTAATAGGTGTCGCCTATTTTGTACAGGTACATCGATTGATATTAAATTATTTTTTATCATTTGTGTTAACAATAATGGTTGGCATGTAGTATAAAATATTTTGTATAACTAATAATAAGTAAACCACAACAAACTCTGATTAAAAAAGAAACATAATTCAATATAATATAATTAATTAATTTTTCGAAAAATTCGAAATATTTACTGTTTTAAATTTTATGTTAAATTTAAATAAATTATAAATTTTAAGAGTATTAGAAATTAGAATTTAAAAAGGTGAGCAAGTGGGTTTTTTCTATATAGTAAGTATAGAATAGGTTATTGTTGTAATGATTTTGCTTAATTTTAATTCAATAATACATAATTGTATGATTTATCAACAAGTAGATTTTATGATCTATTATTTGATATAACTATAAAGCCATTTATTTTATTATTAGTATGTATATGTATTTGTATAGTTAGTAAATATTTCGTGATTTTGTAAAAATTTAAACTTTAAATGATCCATAAAATACGATTATCCAGTTGAATTTATTTGAATATAGGTTTAAAAACTAATAAAGAATTTTGAATTAAATTTTAAAATCTTGGGTATAAATATTAAAGTGTTTATGAATTTTTAACTAGAAAATAGTTTACTAATTTTCGCGACTTTACGCACACTTTTTAAAAATTTTATTAATAAAAACTTATGGAAAATCTTAAATTAAATTTTATAGGTTTTTGACTAAGCGAAAATTTTTTTATTGGTAATTAAAAAAAAATATGTTAATTTATTTACAATTTTCTAACTTCTTTAATTAATAACATGTTTGAATAAAATATTATAGTTTGTAATTTAATCAATTTCAATTGATGTGGTGAATTAATCAAATATTTCATAAATACTTTTTAATAATTTTTATTTTGAAACTATTTAGTCAAAGGTCCCAGCAAACATTTTCACAGGGGGGGGACAAGATGTATATATATACATATATATATATATAAAATGCTAGGTTAGGTTAGGTAAAATTCTGTAATAGATATACATTGGCAACAAAAGCGGGGGGCATGGCCCCCCCTGCGGGCGCCCATGTATTTGGTTGTAGGTATTTAAGTATTTATAAATATTGTTGAATCAGTGTATTCATAAACTTGTTAAAAAATTTCAATATTTTTTAATTAAACTATTTTATTTCTTTAAATAAATCAGAAGCCAGAAATAATAAATTGTTATACTTTGATTATTTTAACAATTTAGTCATACACTTTTTGGATAACAGAAGGGTATTTTTGTATGTTGTACATTGTAGCCATTTCTATTTTAAAACTTTAATCAATATATAATATAATATATATACTTGTTATTTTAAAAAAGTTTAATTTACGTGTATATAATGGAATGATAATTTATGAAATATTACATGAGGAATTCGAAAAATATCAATAAATGAAGATCTTTAAATATTCAAAACAATTAAAAAAAAAATATTTAATCCTATATTTATTTATATTTGATACTAAATTATCATTACATAAAAAATAGGTTATAGTCACAGTCAATAATCGTTCAAGAGATTTTAAATATAATTTAAACGTTCAGTTTTGTGTCCCTAAACGCACATGAAAAATAGCAATTATTTTTATTATTTTAATAATTTAATTTGTTTTAAAATGTTATAAATGTAGTACATGACTGACATTTAAATAACATAGTTTTGGGACCAGACTTAAATAACATAACGATGTATGTTTAATTCCATTTCATATTCGTAAAACACTATTATACTGTTTCCTTTGCATACACTCCTAACACAAATTCCTGGAGTTAGGTATATATATATATATATATAAAGGTACATAAGGTGAAAACCGACTCTCATGTTTATAAAACAAGATCCAAGACAAAACGTATTATTGAAGCTTTAAAACGTGACACCGCGGAATGTCACAGTAGTGAATACTTAAACATTAGGTAAAAAAAAAAAATCAAAATTCGTAATTTTTACAGCTTATAAATGGCGACGCAAGAATTTCTAGAGCCGATATCAGCGCAGTTTTGGGTGATAAGGACGATCCTAATTTTTGGCCTTCACGAGGTCGAAGAAATAGCCTGGAACCCAAATTTAAACAATACTTGGAGAGGAAATACAACATGAATACTTTAAATGGTAAAATAAATATGCTATTAATAGATGTGAAAAGTAGGTGTTTAAATATAAATTTGGGTTGTTAATAATAAAATTATATTCATATTAGGTTCATGAGTTACTTTTTTTTATGAAATACAAAAAAAATATTATAATTTCAGATAATTTCTACACAATTATTATTATTTAAACGATAATTCGGATTATAATGTAAATTAAAATTAGGTGGTGCATTAAGGTGAAAACAAATAATATCTGTTAAAAATTAAAATTGATTCAATTTCAATAATGACTTACTTTTATCTTCGAAAGAAATAAACAAATAATTTAAATTTACTTAAATTTTGTTTGTGTAAACTATATACAAAGCAATCTTTTTACAAAAGTACTCATTATAATAATTAATAATTATTGAAAATTATAAATGTTTATGAAGACATTTTGCTTTACACGAGTAATTTAAAATTATGATAAAACAATATTTTTTTATTTCATAATTCGAATTATAATCTCGAAACAAGTTTAATGTGTAATTAATTCGTTGTAACTTATAATTATTTAAAATTAAGATGATAGGAATAGTGGACAGTCATTTTGTGGGGTAGTAAAATTATTCAGTATATTAAACACTAATGTTGATATAAAAATAAGTAATATAAATAATAATTAGAATATAACAATAAAAATAATTCATTATTATTATAAATAAAACAATTCTTTTCGTGTAGGTATACTTGATTGTTAAATAAATGCATTTAATCTAGTATAAGTAACAAATTTAAATCAATAATAATTTAGGTACTTTTAAATAAATATTTAACATTTTAAAGCTTTTTGTCACTACCTATAAATTAAATTTTAAGTTATGTATGATCTTAAAATATTATACTTTGGTTGTAAACTTTTGAAAAATAATATGAAGGAAAATTCGTAAAAATATTCAATAATTATTAATTGTATTTATTATTGAAGGACATTTAGAAAAACCACTTTACGTCGATGAACCAATGTGGCTAACAATCGATAGACGAGCTGAGGGAGATGATGACTATTTCTGGGTTACAAGAGGACGGAGAGGAAATAGTTGGAAACATCCAACAGCTTCAAGATTATCAACGAATTCAAATTATCGTTATAGAGACGAGTCTGATAATAAAATTAAATAAAAACTTGTTGTTACTATTTGACAATAAATTATCATGTAGTGATTTATAATTTCTGTAATAAATAAAAATAATATGTTTATTGGTTTATTAATTTTTTTTAATGTTAATGTTTTACTAAAATACTAAATCAACAAAAATTGTCTTGTTTCATAACCAAAATAACTCTAACACACTTGAAACAAATAACATCAAGATTAATAGTCTGTGTACCTACATTATATATTTATTATTTTTGAACAGTTTAACGGCGTATGAATTCATAAAAGATACAAAAATAACTCGTTGAAATAATAATAATCATATAAAAACCTTTAACAGTATATAGAATAATATTAACATATTTTTATTATCATATAGGATAAGATAGGAGTATGTATGTGAATTGCAATAAAAATAAATGCCAATGCGTGTGACAACACGTCACGCCTACTTGTTGCAAAAGAAATAAAGCGCCACCCATCGCATTCGGGGAGTATATATCTTTAAGCGCTCTCTTGATATCCTTTTAAAAGCTGATCTGGTAGTGGCGATAACTGTAGCCGTAGGGATTCCAACGCAATAATACAGGTAAGATAAAATTAATAAACATGTACCTTATACATAAAAATTCTCAATATCCGTTTGAATTCTTATAAATAAATAACTTTGTAGGTTTTTTCCTAATTATAAAGTTTTCAAACCTTATTATTTAATTAAAATAATACAGATATTTATCCCCAAAGCATTAACATATTTGGTTAAAAGTAAAAATATTAATTAATTTACGAAAAATTAAATTAAAATATTAGTCATCAATAGCAATTAATTATATTTCAACCATAATAGGTTATAATAATTAAAATTTTTGTGGTAAAAAATAGAACAGGTGTAAACTTACTATACTGACTAATAATATAAATATATTTATTTTATTGTGTTAATAATAATTACTCAAGGAAATACAATTTATGTACAATACGTCTTTACCAGTTGAGTGGATTTAATATTATTTAAAATCCATATTTATAAAAAATATTTATAATTATAAGCAACTATAGAATATTTATATTCATTTATTTTGTGTTAATTACTTGTTATTTTTTTGACGAATTAATAAGTAGGTATATAAGATATTATTTACAGATTGTAAAAGGTATTTAATCTTTACTTTTTATACGTCAACGTAATAAAATCTAAATTTAAACCAACATCGAAACGAAAAAAAATATTTAATACATTTTAAATTAATTAATAATTTTATTAATAGCGTTAAAAAAAAATTGATATTTTTCAAGCTTTAAATAAAATACCTAAAGTACAAACCTAATTAAAGTAAAAAATTGTATGGTCAGAACATGATCGAGTAAAATAGAAGCGAAATGTTTGTTCATGTTAATATAACAAAATATTTAAACACATAATATAAATTAATTCATTGTCTATACATAACTTTATTTTTTAATTATTTGCCTTTTTCAAGTCATAAGGTTTTAAAATTGATAATTAATTATTCGATAAACTTCTTTAATATAAATAATAATAAGGAAACTTAGGTATATAATGAAAGAATAAATTATTTTTAAATAGTGTTAAGACATTACAATATTAATCCCTCACATTTTGAAAGATAATATAAAGTTGTATAGATACAACTGATGATGCATAATTTATGTAAAAAAAATATTATTTTTTAGTATAAAAATGTTGTATTTATTGAAAACTAAATTATTGAAATAAAAATTATAAATTACCGGAACAACTAAACAAAGTTGGAAAAAATTATAAAGCGATTTTAATTTGATATACCTACGATATCTGTAAGATTAATTAAGAAAGTATTAAACTTGGTTTTTTAGTTGTACTTAGATTATTTTACTTAAGTTAAGTAAGCAGTCATAAAGTAGTTATTATTTAAGTAATATATTGATAAAAATCAACAATGTATTTGTAATGTCTAGCCATTTAAAAAAAAAAAAATTCAATTGTGTATTAAAGTACATCATATATCATATATATTATACAATAATTACAATAATTAATATATAAATATAAAATAATATAGAACTTAATTATTAGTTTTTAATTCAGATTTATCAATTAAATTTAATATTTTAATAAATAAGTATGTAAGTTGAAGATTGTAAATTTGACTTAATTATTAAATAAAATAAAATTTTAAGTTTTTAATGGTTATAAACAAAGTGAGACTATAGTTTTTCGATGAAATGTTATTTTATTTTATAAAGTTAAAATGTCATTAAGTAGTGAAAATAAATAATGTAATCTCTCGTGTAGAATTCGGAGACGATAAGTTAGTTTAAAAATTGAGCACAGATCAAATAACTATTGAACTAAATAAAAGAAATTTAAGATTTTTTAATAGTTTTTGAAAAAAATATTATTTATTGATTTTTAATTTTTATAATTTTTATGCGTTTTTACTAACAAATGTCATTAAATTATTATAAAATACTTAATTATTTAACAATTATCCAAAGAAAAACATATTCATTTTACTTATAAAATTCTTAAGAAAAAGTTTTTAAAGAACATCTAAGAACTCTTGTAAAAAGGTTAAAATGTCATAATTACGCCACTGCATATTATAGAATTGAGCTAATAACCTGAGTTAACCTCTATTTAAAATAGATATTGATCATTATTTTTCCGGATAATTTAATGTGATTTTGTTTTTAATAAATAATAATTTATAATTTTAACTGAAAACTTAAAATAATCTAAATAACATTATTACATTTTCATATAGACTCAATATTACATATTATACTAAAATATTTATATATTATATACATGGGCGTAGGTAAGGGAGGTTAGGACCCCCCGAAATTAAAGATAAAACAATTTTAAAATAAGTATTGTGATTTGTGAATTAAAATAAATGTATAACTTGACCAAAACACTCTCAGAAAATATTTTCTACCTACACCCATGATTATATTTAATTAAAAATGATTCTGTGGGGAATTGTTGATTCTTATGTAAAAGAAAATATCTTTACTATTTGCACTACTTTGTTTACCGCGTATAAATTATTTCAAAATATTGAATTTTATAAATTTATTACGTACGTAACTAAAAACACTGTACCCTAAACAAATAAAAACAAACCTGCCTAGAGAATTTATTATTATAGCATTTTATGATAAAATATATTATTTATATTTTAACTATATTTTAATTTAACAATCTTTTATTTTAAAACGACTTAATCAAATATGTATAGGTATTGTTTTTACGTCTTTATAACAATAGGTTTATGCCAAAACATAAATATCTTTCATAATTTAACTATTTCTGAACAGGAAAATTAATATGGGTTTTGTCAAAGTTTTTGATTAAATGGAGTTGAGCTAGTCAAGTCATTGCAAGGATCGTAGAGGTCTTCAAATAAACTTTGCAATGACATGATGATTCTACAGTTATATTATCTAATGCCTACTGATAAAATTGAGAATGTGAAACATATTTAAAGTACCTATATACAAACAAAGATATATATAACACGATAAACCTGGTCATATGATAAAGGTACTATGTACTCATTTGTATTTAAAAATATATGAAATATATTGTGTAGATAATATAATATAACTAATTTTTTTTGGTACTGGTTTGTTATATTCCAGTTTGGACATATGAAAACTTTATTTTCTAGCACTCAGGTTTTTTAGCCGGTTTATTTTTGTAGAACCTAAGTAAGGATAGATTGAATTCAAATTTTCACAAACTCAAAAATCGTTTTTTTTTTTAAACTGAATCTTATTTAAATTTTGAAACTTTTAAAACTTTAACCATAACATATTTTAAAATATAATAGAAGTATTAACAGTTTTCAAAATTACCTATTAAAAATCAATTAAACTTAATTTACTGTCATAATTGAATGCATATTGGACTTGATTATACTTTTCTTGAACTATTATTAATTGTAGGAATTCAAACTGAATTTTTTTTCGAATTTTAAACTGTTTGAATTTCTTAGTTTGACGAGTTTGTGGATGTGAAAAGATTGAGAATCAACAACTAAATATAAGTTATCTTTTTGCTTTTGGTTTAACATTTAACTATTTAAGTAAAGTAAAGAAGCCAAATACATTTCATTCAACATTTCAATACGTCCATAGATTGTAGTAAAAATTAACTTTTAATTTATCAGTATTTTTTTAAGAAATCCGTCAATAAAAATGAGAAAAAGTTGGTAACCGCTATTTTATATAGAAAATGCCATTATTATGTATATTCAAAAATTGAGTTCTATCATAAACCATTACAGACGAAATATAATTCTAAGTGAAGACTGTCTGTTATACCTATTGAAATAATTTATTTTAAAATTAGCACAAAAATACATTGAATTAATTTTTGCCAAAAACATTGCATTTAAAAATTGCATTGTGTGTGATTTAACCATACCAAATATTATATTATTATACTCGTATTTAAAATGTTCTTAGTTTAAATAGGTATATAATTTCGTATAAATTAAAGTTAAAATATACATTTTAAAAATGTGTAATGTATATTGCATATATTTAAGATTTTTTGGAGACAGAATAATTTAATATTTTATACATTTCTAACTACGAAATTGTTTTTAAATGTTAGTGTTTTAATATTTATTCAAAATTTAAACTTTAAATGTTTATAGAAAAAAATTGTGACTATTTATCAATAATATTTTTAAATAGCTATAAAAAAAACTTTTGCGAAACCTTTAGTATTCAATTTTCAAAATTTTTAGTTTAAAATTGTTATCTTCATTTATGGAAAAATAAACTAAGTATTGACTAGATCTATTTTCAAACAGAAACTAACCGCAAAGGTGTGAATTGAACCATTTTTATCTCAGATGGTGATCACAGAAAAAAGTAACACACACAAGATTGTAAAATCAATACATTCATGATTCTAAAAACTAAAGAAAGAATAATCGCATACGTGATTTTTTTCGAAACTTGGTTTATTAGAACACATTACTATTTTGTATACTTCTATACTATTAACTGTATCTTATTCCAGTGTATAGAAGAGTTTTCGAAGACTTTGGAACACTCCTCAGCAACAAGTGATTACTTGAAAATGAATATACTCATTAACTCAAAAATATAAATTATAAACAAAATTCAGAAAAAAATAATTTTTATAATTGGAATTTAATAATATTTTATTTATAATTTGATAAATGACGTTTATAATAATCTATATAGTAACACGTTCAACTCGTAGGCACAAGTGCACAACGCATTTTAACTTAAAATGTTCAAGGGACTGAAAAAAAGTTTGTTATATACTGATACTCCGTATTGTATCATGATATTTTGAAGAAAGCGAAAGTTTCTTTGCTATATTGTGAGTTGGCTGTGTTATAAGATACTGATATAAAGCATACCAAATTGATATTAAGAAAGCTATTTTATTCGATACTAGCAATTTGCATTTAATTATTTTTATCTTATAATTTATAGTGTAGAATAACAAAAAAAGTGTCTATTTTTGTTTTTGTATAGCTAAACATTTCGGTTATATCTTTCCTATAAATAACCGAAGAATATTCAGAATATGTAAGAATATGTATTTATAACTTAGCAAAAGGTATCTTGAATAATATTAAGTTTTAAATTGTTAAATAGTTTGTAATAGTAATTAACTACAAGGGTATAATTATTTAACTATCATATAATTGAATATTATTTTACTTTATTAAGTATACTCATCAAGGATCATGATTATTAAATATTAATAGATGCACAACTACGGTAATAGTGAAATGGTAAAGGGAAGGTTAGATTAAGCTCAACGGAAGTTACACGCGTACCCACATCAAAAAGTAATTTATGTTTAAGTAGAAAAGGAAGCAATAAATAAAATAAATAGTTATGAAAGTAAACAATAAGTTAAATAAAATATAATCTGCTCATTTGTTTTCGATTTTTATTTTTTTAGTTTATGTATTATTTCATCTAGATTTATTTAAAACTTGACCACGTTTTGGAAGTCAATTAGATGCTAACAGTTATTCTTCATAATAGTATCAAAAATAAAAAAAAGCGTGGTCAAGTGGGTACCGCTTTGTTGTACATTAGGTGCTGTGTGGATCACTTTTATACACAGGAGTGTTAAATTTGAATCCAATGATAGGTGTCATTGTATCCGAAAAACGATTCTGAACGGAGATGATTTGTCAGCCTAGGATATTATAAATTATTAATATAAATATATTATATTTTAAATTGGGTGGTGAAAAAAGTGGTTTATGTTTTAATAACCTGAATACTTACCCCAAAAATTAAATTTTGTACAGAAAATTCCATTTTGAACAATAACAACAATCTAAAATTATTTGATAAGTAGTAAATCGTTATTTCACTAGTGAATTTTGGATTTCATAAAAATTTAAACTAAGGACAAAATTTTTTTTGATAGGCCAACGTTCAAGTTTTTGTCTTATCAATATTATAATAATGAAAAGTTAAGTAAACTATACTAGTAATGACTAATAGTGTACTATTCGGGCGATCATTCATCTTGGATTCCCGGGTGTTACCGATTTGAGAAAAAGTACAAATATTCCAGAATTTAACTTGAATAAAAATAACATAAAAAATATTACTTTTTTGTTAATAAATGTTAATTATTAATTTATAAATCAAAAGTAAATTAATCACACGCTCATATACATTGTATGCCTATATTTTGATATTTTTATTAATATTGGCTAGAAATAATTTATTCATCTGCAGTATTAAAATATTTAGATATACGGTAACTAACGGATGGAACCAACGACAATATAAACTATAAAGTGTTCTAAACTTATGTTTGGAAACCTAAAAAGAGTCAAATACAATATTATTATTTATTAATTAATAGTGTTCTTATTTAATTTAAAATGATCGATGGCTGAAATATATACCAAATACAAAACACATTAATTATACTAGTAACTCCTAAGTCCTAAGTAAAAATAATTTAGTTTGATTAAATGTATTTATAGGTAAATTTATTTAAGTAAATAATTTTAAAATTGATTTTTAAAGATTTTTTTTAGGGGTATCTAGTATCTACATATGAACACAATTTAATTTATGTTCATGAATCAATATTTTGTAAAATTAACGATAGTTAAGTAAGAAAACAATTTTTCAATTTTAAATCATTCATCAAATTTCGATACGTAGAAAATTAACTACCTGTCTATATATAGTCTCCAATGACCAAAAAAGGTGAGACACGTCTACAAGAAATATCCTTCTTGTTAAATCTACACCAGAGGGAATAAAGAAGATCCCCTCGTTTACAAATCCGTGTTATTATTGTATACATCCGTAAAATATATAAACAGATATATATATAAAACAAACACGTAGGTATATGTAATAGGTATATATAGCAGAACAATAAATAAATCATTTTTAATATAATTAATTTAACTGTAATTAGAATTTCTATAATAGCTAGATAGCTTCTTAATAAACAATAATACTACGGTTAAAATAATTAATTTATTCGAAAAAAGTAGATTTTGTTTTGCTTTTAGTGACAATAATACAATTAAAATTTAAGCCATAATAATAACGCGTCATAAGATCATTCTTACATCAGTCATTACCATAATAACATTATCTCAATAAGTATCAATGTTTTGAACAAAATTTTTGAGAGAAAATTATTTAGTTATATTTTTGGATTCTTAGCTGAGCAATACATATATTGATTTTACAATGTGATATATATTTATTTTTTGGTATGACTACACGATACTTGTTTGATATTCTTATGCTTCGATTTTCAACTTTGAGAGTGGTTTTATAGATAGTGAATTAAATCTTGTTTGTACGTACCTACGTTGGTCGTACGAGAGGTCAAGTTAAAAATTCACATTACCTATTTATAATAAATCTTTATAATTATAGGTAATCGAAAAATAAAAACAAAAAATATTAATGAAAAACAGGATTTTACACAAATTTAATTTTGATATTACTATGTAATTTGAAAAACAAATAACCGTATAGATATTTCAAATATTCATTGAATGTTCATTTATCATTTTCAATCGGCATGAGAAATTTTTAATTTTTTCTTTTTTTGTTATTTTATAAATATCGATTAAAACTTAAAACATATTCGCTATCATCAAAATTGAGAAAATTAATAAAATATTTTTTATTAGAAATGCATTCATTTTGTATTTATACCAACGATTTAAAAATGTATTACTGCAAATTTAAATTTGTATGACGTTCCATATTCACCAGTAAAATACATATATTAAGTAGGTATATATTATATATTATATTATTATTAATTTTACTGAAGGCAATGTCATTTTTTATTTATTTTAAAATATATATTTATACTATGAAACTATTTTTACTGTTTTACGATTTTTACAGAAGAATAAAATTAAATTTCGTGTTCATTTGATACAATACGGTATAAATATACATATACTAGCTATTATAATTAATAATAATTAAATAACATAAAATCCTAAATTTTTTTTCTTAATCTATCGTAATACTAAAAGTAAAATAAACGGATTTAGATTTAATTAGATTTAAGCTATATGTATAAAAAACATATCACAAAATACACTAGGTTATTATAGGCTGTCAGATCATTTCCGTTCAGAATTGTTTTTCATGTACAATGTGTTATTTAATTCAAATTTAGCTAATTCGTAATAGTGATCATCTCGACATTTAATGTACAACAGAGTGTTACTCTCTTTTTATAATTATAATTTTTTTTTAACATACAATTTTAATTACGTATTTCAAAGTAGGTTTTTCTGAAAATATTGATTTATAAAAACAGAATTTCAAACTTGTAGTTAACTAGGTAAAACTATAATCAGGTACTTATAATATTTTAAGATTAAATAATTTGATTAGTAGACCAACATATTTTGTATGTGTAACTCCGTAGTTCGTGCTACTCTACTCCATTCATCTAAACTAAAAATTAAATACTTTTACAAAATTATATTTTTATTTATAAAAATAATTTAGATTTTAGAATATGAAATTAAAAATGTTTGCTGTAAATTATACATGCTATTATATGTAAAGTAAGTAACTTAGAAAATATAATTTTTTTCAAAAATATTATAGTGTATTATGGCGTTAAATTATCTACAAAAAATTAATATTAATACTTTTTAAGATACTGCGCGTTTACTGATAAAGAATTACTCTGCATACAGAGAAAGTATTAAAAAATGTTAATGAAATTTAATAAATATCTATACCTAAGTAACGCTAAAAAGATTGTTTGATTATTAAAATGTTTATTGATTGTTTAGTTATTTTATACAATTTGTATGTTCCAGCATGGTAAAAATTGGTTTACCCTGGTTGCTGCTGGTTCTAATGAAACTCACCAACCGAGAAATCAAGTCAGATGAGATTTTATCCTTACAAGAAGTGTTTGATATATGCCAAGTAGAACCTAGCACCGAAATATGCGATCTACTGGAAAAATCCTCGAGTCTAGTTGATCTAAACAAATTGGATTTACCAGAAAAGCGCCGACAGAAGACAGTATTCTCCAGTTGGGGCGGAAAAAGACAAAGCACTTATCCATATGGGGGAAAACGTCCAGCGTTTTCCAGTTGGGGAGGAAAACGAGCTTCGGATAAACACGGTCGACCTAAACAAACATTTTCAAGTTGGGGAGGAAAAAGAAGTGAATTAGATGGTTATGATAATGGAGAAATACTTGAACCCCAAATGGATAAAAGGGATTTTAATGGGATTAAACAAGATAAAAATAATTATAGAAATAAAATGACCAAAGGAATTCATGCATTGTTTACTATTTTCTCCGACTGGTCAAGGGATCCAGAAGAAAAGAAAGGCATTCGATACGCTGGTATTAAAAGTATGAGGAGAAGTTCCGATTTTTTTCCATGGGGTGGAAAACGATCTACCGGTGATAAATAAATATGTTTTACTTTATAGTTGATGATAGGTGCATTCAATTTTGTCAAATTTTACTATAAAAACAAATATAATTTAATCCTTATCTTACTTAAGTGACGATAAGCTTACTTAGGTGGTATTAAATTGGTAGAAACGTATATTATGTATTATCAAAATAAACATATTTGTGATTAGATGATGGAATGTAGTTATTGTTCTACATTAAGTCAATATTATGATTTATATTATATTGTTAACACTAATTACAAAATCTTAAAGATTTTGAAATAAAAATTAATCTTGAAATGATGTTACTTTCTATGTGATAATTGATAAATGTTATTTTCTATGTACCTATAAAAAATTTAAATAATTATATTGATCAAGATATATACTTCACGACACATTTAGGGTTAAAAAATAATGAGAATTTAGCTTCAATGATTACCTATCACAAGTATTAAGTACCTATATAATGTATTTATTAAATTTAATATTCATTGTACGAAATAAAATTAAATAATAAAAAACAGCTTGGTAAACTGATTTTTGGGGGTGTCATTAAAATTATTTATAGGCAAATAAACTAGTTAAAATGAGATAAAAAATTAATAAGACATGCACAATTTAAGCAATAATCGCAATTTTAAAGGGCATGACTTCTCAATCTAGCACTAAACTTCTAAACAATTATTGATAAATATAGTATTGTAGCTGTACCTACCTACAATAAATTAAAAAATTCAAGTTATACTAATAACACGTGTTAATTTACTATTAAATAATAAACATAGCTATAGTATTTATTTATCATTTACTGTACAAGATATTGATGCTAGTGCAGTTCACTCTAGTTTGTATGAGATTTTTTCTTCACTTCTGTTTTTGTAATACATAAATAAACAATATTATTGGAAATCCTGATAAATTAATAATGAATAGAAGAGGTTTAATATATTGTATTTTATCCTTTAACCATTAAATAATAAACTTATTACAATCCTTTTAAAAGCTGTTATATAGATGGCTTGAACAATTATATTCGTACTGAATTAGTTATTCAATATTTATTACTTTATTAGAAAAACCATAAACAGAAGGTATGGAAATTATAATGATATGTAGTATGTACATACCTATATAATATTATATAATTTACAATTTTGTTTATTATTACTTATTAGTTTATTACCAATCTGAGTACATATATTTTGTCTTTATATGTCTTGTCTTATCTTATAAATAATTCAATTTTTAAATATTTTTTTTCTCGATAAACATTTTTTATTATTTTTCATGATGTATGAAATGTTAAATTGAAGAAGAAGAGTATTTTGTATAAAAGCAAAAAATTTGAATGATGCATTTTCAGGAAAGGGTAAAATAGTTAAAATAGCACAATTTTTATTTCTGAAGTCTCATATATATTTTTGCTATATTACATGAGTGGTGAGTACAATATGGTTATAAAAGCATCTATAAGTCAACAGGTAAGGCCGTTTTTGTAAGTTATTATAAAATATGTAATTTTGTCAAACTAGACACGGATCTAGTCTATCTCTAACATGTTTATAGCGGAAAGGGAGTTATGATTAAGTTTAAAATAATAAAATATAATGAATTATTTTTTATACATTTTACTAATGTGTACCAATAATGATTAGCATTTTAGTAATGAACATATTTTTAGGTTTTACATAAGCTTACTAATTATTACTATAGCCAAAGATGTCTATTGTTTACATCAGTATTTCTCAACCATTGAGTTGCCGGATAAGTTTAAATGTATCATGAAGTGTATTAAATGACATAAAATGTACAAACATTTTGACACAATTTACAAATATTAATAGGTAGGTACTTAATATAATTTCCATGATGACTAAAAATAAGTTATTTGTTATCAACATTTATCATTATTTTTAATTTTACATCACTAGATAACTAAAATTAATTATTAAATATTTTAATAGCGTGTAGCTATAAAACAAAGGTTAAGAAAAACTGGTCTATGTGGTAGATATATTATCTTTAATCTTAGTACCTATATAAAGTTCTAAATTATTTACTAACAGTTGACAACTAATAGCCATTAACAAATGTACATAAACATATTATAATATACTAATTAATGACCTCGTTAATGACTATCATGATCAATTATTAAGCTATTCTGTTGAAGGTAATAAAAAAAGGCCAAAAATATTTATTTAAATATTTTGGTTTTAAAAATTGATTACAGAGAGTTCTGTTATTGTGTGACTTAAATAATTTAATGGTGGTTTCCAATGATTTTCAAGTACCTAACTGATCTTTGTTAAAATCACCAATTTAACTTCATACAATTTGGGATATTGTCTTAAACAAATAGTTCCATGGCTAGTTCATAGGTAGGGGACCACCTGGGAGTTTTACCAACATCAAGCTAACCTAACTAATTGTCGAGATAAATAGTAGGTATCTAGCTGTATCTCTCTTAACATAAAAAAAAAACAATACAATTCCTACCCATATGATCATATTTTTTTTAGTAATTTGGTTGTGATGTTATAATGGACAATATTTGAGTTTAATCAGTATCTAAACTTATTATTGGTTAATCTGGATTAATAAGAACCATGACTTTCATGATTTCATCTTAGTTGGAATTAATATAATCTTCAGATATAATTTTTTTTTATTAGAATAATGTTGCACATAAATTTAATAATACAATCATGTTTTGATATTTACTTAATTGCCTAATACTTTGATTATTGACAATTAATAAATACAATTTTGGAAGTTAAATTGATTTTAAAAAATTATCAAATTTGAATTGTAATTAAATTTTTATTTCAGAACTGTCATTGACGACGATAAAAGTACAACGTATATCAAAATAATATTTCTATAATGTATGCATTTTATTTTTATTAACACTATTTATGGTATTTATGTTTTACAGAAAATACAAAGAAAAGCAAAATCATTAAAAAGTTGATAGGTACTCACTACCTACAATATTGGAACGTCATATTTAAAATACAAATAGGGTTTTTAATCGGTTTTTTATTTGATTCCTCGATTGACCTTACTATATATATAGATACTAATGGCAGAAGTCTCTACACAGTCTATACTTAGTTTTTACTTATTAGTACCCAATTTAATATTATAGATATTACACAAAGCTTAAACATAATAAAATAGTGAAAATACTAATAAAATAAATAATACATTTTAAGCTGAAATTTACAATATTTTATTTTTATTTATAATCGTTAATTATTATTTAATAATATACAATACAATTAATTAAATGGACAAAAATAAATATTTAAAAAATATATATATATATATTTTTTTATTAAGATATATAGGTACCTAGTTGAATTTATTAATAAAAATTAAAAAATGATAATTATTAACCAGTCAATATATTAATTTATCATAACAATCAAACATGTTACATATATTTAAGAATATCTAATGTTTATTTAAAAATATAACCATACATATAACTAAGTGGGGGTACCTAGTATCTTTAAATATTAGGTACCTATATTATATTAGAAAGTCAAGAAAATATTTTGCATTATTTTTAGACATTATAGTATCAGACTAGACATAATTAACTGTATATCATTAAATCAATTATTAGTTATTCAATTTTAAATGAGGAATAGTATTTAGGTGGATATTAACTATTTAATAATATGCCTTAAGTTATGAATTATGATAGGTAAAAATTTATTTACATGAATAATTTACCTGAAAAAGCAAGCGTAGTGTTAATTTCAAGAAAAATATCACACACTATAATAAAAATAATTTGATTTTGATTAACTTAACAGCTCACAGTAAATTATTATTGTAAACAAACTAGAATTACTAAATTATTTTAACGAAACACGAACTTTTTTTTTCAAAATTATTTTCTTCAGTATTGACTCATTACTGGTTTAAATCTTGATAAACCCAAAACCATGGTAATTGGTAATATGATATTATGGTAAGGTTAAGATGTTAATAAATACAATTAGGTATAATATAAAATAATGTAAGTTATTATTGTGGTATATTTTCATAATATAATAATTCTGTGATAATACCAGGTAAAACGTTATCATAGTTGGTCAACAGAATATTAATTTATATTGAGCTATTACATGGACTGGTGCTTACCATATTATTCCTTTTAAGTTGTATATATTATTTGATATATTAAAATAGGCCTATAAACTATAGGTTTACTTAATAGGTCTACGAATATTTAATATTATATTATATTATTAAGTTGATAAAAAAAACAAAACATCAAGTGTTATCAATAACTAAAATAAATAAATACTTTAAAAACATCATAAACCTTATCAGTTAATTTTGTGTAGACTGTGGTCTCATTTTAGTTGTAGTGTTTGTGCTGTTGGTAGAGCTTTTATTATAAAAGTAAGCTTCGTAAACAGTATTAATTTTTTTTTCAGGTGTAATTTTTTTTTGTTGTATTTAAGTTAATTTTAATTGTGTTCTGTACTTTTTGTGCAATAAATCAGTGCGAACTTGTAATGCAAGAGGATTAGAACAATCAAGGGACACGTGTACAGTTGTGTTTGGGAAAGGCAGAAAACAGGTGATAATTTTATCAAAATTTCCCACTTATAAATGTTTTTGAAAAATAACTGTAAATCGTATATGAAAACGTTAACTAACTGTAAATATAATTATGGAGTTTCTCTTTTCTCTTTTGAGTACCAACCTATTTGGTTCAGTATAAGTGCTTTGGTCAATCAATATGGATGTTTCTTTTTTAAAGATTATTTTTGCCTTTATGGCATTTTCAATTGTCATTTTAAGTGTTCTAATCAATTTGATTGAATCTAAATTACCGGTATCTATAGTGCAAACGTTCAGGTATGGTAAATTTTCTAGTGAAAAGAAACATTTCTTAGTCAACTACTTGGAAGTTCCAAAAAATTGGTTCAAACATTTTTATGTATTTGCTGCTGTTTGGTCAACACTTGGATTTGTATTAGTAGTATTAGCTTTTGTCTTCAAAATGCCTGTTCCTGAATTCATAACATATTTTCTGGACATGGTAGCACTAAAGAATCGTCGAACTTCATACAATGCAACTGCTGCTACTGTCGCCATGTTCTGTATGTTAATACAATGCTGGAAGCGTTTTTATGAAACCCACTATTTAAGTATTTTTTCAAATTCGAAAATTAACATTTCTCATTATGCCATTGGCTACATACATTATTTTGGCTGTATAGCTGCCATATTAGCTGAAGCACCATCACCTTTTACCTCACTTTCTGTTGATCATCTATCCTACTTCTTAATTAATGATATAAATATTAGACTCATCGTTGGAATTATTATTTTTCTGTGGGCTTTTCAACAACAGTATTTGGCCAATGTAAATTTGGTTAATTTGAGAACAAATAAAGAAGGAAAAGTCATAACATATGAACACAAAATTCCAACTGGTGGTTTATTTGACAAAATATCTTGTCCTCATTTGTTTTGCGAAATGCTTATATATATGGCCATATACATCATGCTTTGGGGAAGTCAGATCTGGCCTTACATTTTTTTTTGGGTATTGAGTAATCAGTGTGAGTCTGCAATGCTCAATCATTGGTGGTATCAATCAAAATTCAAAATGTACCCAAAAGAAAGATATGCGTTCATTCCATACATATTGTAAGAGATTTAAAAATTAATCTATACTTTTGTTGTTTATTATTTGAATTATTCTAGTTAATTATTTTTTAATAATATACCCATTTATATTATTTATACAATTAAGAATTCATATTTATATTGATTTTTTAGTATTTTTTATTTTCATTAGGAATTTATTTTATGGTGCTACTAATTCTACTTCTGTTATATATGTTAAATATTGTTATTGCATAAATTTGTAATTTGTTCAATATTATTTGTCGATGATTATTTTTATACATTATTACATTATTATTGCTCAAAATATATTATATTTATTTTTAAATACATAGGAGATTTATTGTCAAGCCTACTTATTATAAGTTGTTTATGTGTTTTTTATTTTAAAATAAAAAAAAAAATTGGATAAAAAAGTTATTACCTAATTTGTATGTATTCATCATAAATTGATAGTAGTATTAATTATAATTAATAAATATTTAAATATGATTAATACTTAATCATATAAACAAAGTTTTGCCTGTTTTTATCTTTAAGGGTGATCAAACCTGTGTTTCGCTTTATATTTTATAAATAAATTTAAAATTATCTACCTAATATTATACCTCCTAGATGTAAGCACATTATATGAAAATGTTGAAGTACTAATATTCACATATTGTGTTAGAATAAGTGATAGATATCACATAATATTAAATAGTTTATATATTATATTGTGTTATAAAATATGACTTATAAATTATAATATTTTGTAGGTACTTGTATTTATTTATTTTTTTAATCAGTTTAGTCATTTATGGCGGATATTAAAAATTGATTAATTTAATAATTAATAGTTAAAAAATATTATAGTACTAAAATTTGATGTTTTTATTTTAATATAAAATAATAGTTAAAAATGAATTATTCTCACAAAAACAAAATATTTATTAATTATTAATTGATAAGGTATTTTTCATGATGGACCTAACCAATCAATGTTCAACCTATATTTCATAATATTGGTATTATAGTAATTTATTATTCTATTAATATTATGGTAGATTAATAATTTTTTTTTTAAAAAAAACATTGCATTAGTTATATTATTAATATTTAATGATCATAATGGTTGTAGATAGATAATTAACTAGCATTTTTGTCCCATCTATAACCGTGCACTGAAAATCAAGATAATGTTAAAAATCACTTTATTGTATCATAATTTGAATAGATATGTGGTATAAACAGATAATAATAGATAGCTTAAAATTAATTTAAATAAATAAGTGTTATAAAAATGTCATTGTGTATAAAAAATATGACCAAAACAAAATAGTTAAATTTTTACTAGTATATTTATTATTTAAAACAAAAAAAATTTTCCATTTTTTTTTTTTTTTTGGTTTTAGTATCCAATACTTATGAATAGCATTTTACTAAATTTCTAAATCAAACATTTCATACATTTTCACTATTAAATAATTTGAAACTTTTTGTAATTTTAATAATTTTTTTTTCAAAAGATTGTAATCAAAATCTTGCTATGTTTCTTTAATAATTTTAAATAGATACAATAAAAACTTAAGAAAAAAAACCCAAATCACACTTAATATATTTTGTTCTCAAATATTATTATTTTTAAAAATTCAATTATGCATCATACAAGATGGCATACAGTATGGCTTAATACTTAAGTAGCATCTCCTCTAACAATTAGCAATTGGATAGTGTGCTTAAAACCATTTATATACAACCTTTAATAAGAGGTTATCCTACATTCCTACCTACCTATTAAGTAATATATAGATACTTTTATTTTATTTAAAATTTTAAAAACATACATTTAGAATAGTGTTTTAATATAATTTTTACAAAATAACTTATACAATATTGTTAAATACTTATTTTGTTACATTGTATAAAATGTATAAAATCAAGTCAAGCTATAAGTGAGTTGTTTGTTTTAAAAACATTTCTACCTAATGATGTGAAATCAGTAATTTATGTTTTATATTATATATAATGAATTATATAAAAACTTGTACCTTTTGTTATTTAAAAATTGGTATGCATTTTTAGCTGATTTGGAAATAATTGTAGTAACAATAAATATAAGTAATATTATTTATGAATTATTTTTAATTCAAAAGTAAAATTAAATAACCACCAATTTGTAAACGTTAAAATGTATTTATAATCTTAAATTTATAATTTAAATAATAGCTTGAGTTTTCTTCAACTTACTATAGTTTTAAACGATTTTTTAGTACTTCAACTATATACCTAGGTTCATGCTGCAACAGAAATTATTAAATACATAGTAATTTATAAGTAATGTCAAAAGTAACGACTTATACTTTTTAAGTCAATTTTTTATTAAAATTTATAATATATTGATGAACATAAATATATAAAAACGTAGATGACTATTTATCATTTAGTAAAGAAACGCCTGTCTTTTGCTCATAAACTGAAAAAACTAATAAGTTTTGGTATTTAAGCCTTGTGTTTTTATATACTGAAAAAAATAGTTTCTTACTAAATATCAAGAAAGTAAAGAAAATAAAAAATATTATTAGTTTCCCAAGTTTTAGCATTAAGAGGACATAACACCTACATGTGTTATCTCTGTCTTACAAGTGCGTAACATAGCAAAATTACGCTCAGTAGATTTTTAACTCTGTTAGTACCCCAGTAACTTCATAGTTTGAACATAATCTGTGTTTGTATGTTGGTTTTTCACGATTATTCAGCTTTTAAGCAAGTTTTGAGCATTTTTAATTTACGCTTTATCACACACGCATAACTTGCTAAAATGTTGAACTATTGTAAAAAACCAACATACAAACACAGATAATGTTCTTAATATCAAGTTTCATAATAGGTTGATTTACTCTAATTTTTAAACTAACGGAACTAAACATGATCTGCTAAGCATAAATTTGTTGTGTTACGCACTTGTAAGACAGAGATAACATATGCGGGTGTTGCGTCCTCTTAAAATTAGTATTTAATATATTAACAAATTATTATTAGTTAGAATCGATTATTTTAAATATGGTGTATATAAAAAAAAAAAACAAAGTTCAATGTTCTCATATAATATTATTATTCACAATAGATAACTTACTTTTAAAATATGTATTCCTCTCTCACTCATTACAACTACATCATTTACTCCATCGCCAGTTATATCTAAATAACAAATTGTATAAACTGAATCTCTCATATCAAATTGTTGTTGTTCCACCCAATTGTTATTTTCATAGACATAATTTAAAATATACTAAAACAAAAATTATAACATAATTTTAATAATTGATATTTCAATAAGTGTTTAAAATCTATTACATTTCCATAAGTCCCAAGAAGTATTTCATTTTTAGAATCAAAATTTACATCTGTGATTAAAGCACATACAATAGCTTGATGCCTATTACTATCGGTTAATGTAATTGCATTTCTTAAATTGTTTTCCAACACATTCCTTAAACAAATATAATACATTTAAAACATAATTTTATTTTATACAACTAAGTTATCAGTACTTGCATATATACAACAGCACTTTCAACTGCACTTCCTACTAGTAGACAGATTTGTTCTTTTTCATTCACAGTATCACAATCTGGTTTGAAATCATCTCCGACTGCTATAAATTGTACATACATAATACCAATAAGTGAAATGTAAGAACCTTGATAGTCAAAACAAAATCAGACCAAGTGTTGTCCAAATTACTAGATATATTTCTATGCTACTTAGTACTTAATGACTAACATATTTTGTTCCATTAACTTCATTTATAAGTTCTAAGTAAAGATCAAAAATTACAAAATTGTAATAGATGAATATGATTTTTATGTTTATTGTGTTCCAGCAATTTGGACAAGTTACTATTAACGGATTAATATGCTGTTCAGACTAAGGAGAGGCTAGTGTGCTAGAGTTAGACTATTGAAGTTCTATTGTAAATAAATATGTTTTTAAAGCACCTGAAAGAATATTGTTAATGTCAACAGTTTTTTTGTGTATATTAAACAATTGCATGACTGTTATTGGTGATTCATAACGTTCAGAAAAACTTTGTAGTATCTGATTTTTTTCTGAATCAACAACTGAGAACATTGAATATCCTGTTTCACATCCATAATACGACATTCTTCTAAAAGCATAAAACATTGAGATAATGTTATTTAATTTAGAAATTTAAATTTAAAAATTAATAGTTTACTTTTTGTAGCCACTGAATGATTTAGTACCAAAACACAGAACAATAGAGTCTTTTGTATCTTCAAATTCAATAAAATAATCCTCAATCTTTTTTTCAACAATTTCTTGTTGTTCACTCTTATATGCGTGTATTTTTCCATCACTTCCTGATAACAACCACATGCCCTAAATTATATGAATTTGATTATTATTTGTTACTTTAAAAAGTTGAATTAAGCTCATAGAAAATATATAGTTTTTTAATATAAAAATAAAATGTCGCAAATAGGAGTACACAATAGCATATTGAAGAGTTGATATTGGAAAACAATAATTGTTATTTTTTGAATATAATATCTCAGTAACAAAATCATTGTTTTATGAGTATAGTGGGTATACGCTAAATAAGTTTTGGTGTTGGAAGGTTTCTCTTTTAATTTTAGTATGTTTGACGATCAACAAGTGTTGCATATTAGTTTTTAATCAATTAAAATTATGAAATCATTGATATATTAAATGAAATTGTGAATAATATTTTTAAAATAATTCATATAATACTATTAATTTATTAATCAATATACTAGGTGCTAGGGGTTTATAAGTATTTGTCTGAAGTAAGAATATACTTTAATTCAGTATTGCAACAAACCTAAAAGTTAAATAAAAAGTTAATAGTAATTTACATTTTTATGTGTTTCCGATATATAAATGGCATGATTCAATTGAAATGGAACAAAATCCAATTGAAGTGTTTCGCAATTTTCCATTATAGCTTCTAATGATGAACCAGGAAATCCTGAGTATATATTTAAGTATGTTTCAGCCGTTTCTGGATCTTCATTTTCTATAACCTAGAACATATTTACTACTTTCAAATATTGTTAGTAATACATTTAAATTTATTACTTAATAATTCATTAATAACAAAAAATGATATGATCACAATTATTTATACTTCAAAGCACCAGTTATTTTATTCATTATTGTATTGGGTAATATGCTAAAACTCGTATTATTAATTGTCTGTTTATATTACAAATATATAGTCTGATTTTCTTTCATACGTAATAAATTCTTAAAACAAAATGTTTAGATTAATAAATTTAAATGTTTGATTAATATTATAGAACTTTCATGATTTTACAAAATTATAATCCTAAACAATATTATATTTTAAGAGCATTTAAAAAAAATTACATGGAAATTGTAAATTTGGATCAAAGATAATTAGTATTAACATTATGATTTGTAAGATAGATGACAATTATGTATAATATGATAATCTTTAAAGAAATTATTATTCAATAATACAAAAAAGAAATGTATTAAAGGGTTAGGTTAGATTATATATTTCATAAGAATCTTAAATCTTAAGAACAGACCTCAATAACAATAATACATTTATTTGACAAAGATATTCTTCTACCAAATCAAAACCGACATAAGTAAGTTGTAATCAATACCTTCAACAAAAAGACTAAATGTATAAAAATATATTATTATTTACCAATGCATATGTTATTCCGAAAACAAAATCATCAAATTCCTTATTTCTGTTTATGCAGTGTATGGAAATGATCTCAGCATTATCTTTAAAAAATTCAAACAATTAGATAGCAAACATCTTGCCAATATTGCAGTTTTTAATGTTTTGATACTCACTTGGAATATTAGAAAAATTGAGTTCCACAATATAAGTTTCGACCTTATCATCTACTATCTTCGACTCCAGAGTGATCATGTCTTTTTTTGAAGCGATCATAACAATCTTTTGGTCTCCATCGACTTTATGCATTACCGTTGCTGAATAAATATTCGCTGGGCACGAAGTGTCGTACACTACCGACTGTACTAATCCGTCCATTTTCTTTTAACTTTCCTGGAGACTTAATTAATAAATCATAAATCGTTTGTTCTTGAATTTATAAAATGTTTTCCAAACGACACGTCTACAGATAAACAGGTCCGACGGCACTCGTTGCGACTTTCGATTATACAATTATTGCTTGTGCTATAACGTTGAATGGTTGTAAATAATAATATCTATCTACTATCTAATATTATAATATAATTTAATTATGAATAGTGATAAGTCCCAATTCCATCAGTTGGTTTTTATCAATGAACAATACGATAGCGTAATCTACGTAACAAAATAAAACAGTGGATGATGCTCCGTAGTACCGAATGGATCGTACAGAGTGCGCAGTTATAATGCAAATTGGTAAATCTTTACTGGAATATTATTTATAGAGGTATCTACTATGGCATAGTAACTATGCTATTAGTTCTATTCATCTGTTATGCTACAAAATATGAATTGTATAGTCGATTTCGCTTAGAACATGGGTTTTTTTTTTTTTTTTTAAAGTAGATTATTCCATAAAATTTATCTAATCTATAAAGTATAAATAGTGAATCCTGGTCTATAATTTAATGTAGTACTCATTGACCATTCACAATATTACAAGTACTTTTTTTGCCACTTGCATGAAATTGTTGAATAAATTAGGTTTTGTATTGTAGAATTATTTTATGTTTTTGTAACGCTTTAACGATTTGCTTGCCTACTATAATCTCCATGCACTAATAACGTATGGTACTAGGGTCGTATGTATAATTTTCGGAGACAACTTTTAAAAATTTCAATACTGTGATCAACATCTGTTGTGCTTTTTGATTTGATTTATCAAAAGGCTACTTGCCTTTTATATTTTGCTCATTTAAATTACATAAGAGTTAAATTAAATTGTTTATACATTTATAAAATCAAGGAAATAATTTAATATTACAAACGTTTAATTGTACGGTACCCAACATCTACGTAATCGATTTTTATTCAATTTTAAAATATGTTTTTAAACTGTTTTAAAAAATATGATGGCTATATTGAATATTTAAAAAATTAAATTGGATAAGCATAGTTTTTGAAATTTTTGAAAAATTTGTTAGTACTTGAATATTTAATTATTATTAAATTAAATGGTGGCACCATTATGGTGCACATGCCTTCAAGATTAGGTACTTATATTTTAACGTCACTTATATAATTTTGATTTTAGTATATTTTCTTAATATATACAAGAATTGTATAATATTCAATAGATTCTGTATAAAATATAGAGTATTAATATATTATACAAGTGTACGATTTATTTATTTTTTTTTTTGGGGTGGGGAGAAGGGTGTAAAATAGTAGTTACACTCTTTATGGATAGATTTTTGTAACTGTTTTACCACCCTACATTTCCACTCATTTTTTTCGTTTTTGAACCACAAGTATCCGTCTCTGCGTTAGCATTATGTCCCTTCACATCATATATACACTATTATCAGGCTGTCTATAGTCACAAGTGTTTAGTACACCCGCAGGATAAAATACCATTCTGGTTTGACGATAATTAATAGAGGTACCCTTTTGTTCAGATTTTATTTGTGATATTTACCATATTGACCCATATTACCTATCGTTGGTAATTTTATTGGCATCGTTAGAATCGCGCATCACCGCTCTCAAAACATTTTACAATATTTTATTGAGATATATTATTTTTATTGTGTGCATTGTGCATAAAATATGTAAGTGTATTATTAAAATATCGGTTAACAAACATTGTGAAATCCCGAGGTGGACATCAGGACATCAATGCATAGAGTGACCATACTGTTTTATACTCGTAATCACTAAAAGTTATTGTATACGATAACTGTAGTTGCTTTCTTATGTTTCATGAAAAGCGTACACCATCCGTAATTTATTTATACATAAATAAATTATTGACAGAAGAGAAAGACGGTTTGTACTATATGTCTATATATAACCAAAGAGTTTTTTTGAAAACAACGAAAATAATCATCCCTACAAAACTTTTACAGTTTCGTCGCTCTACTCGGAAATCGAATTCAATATATTTCACCATTTCGTATAACATGTATTTTATATAAGGTCAAATGATGGAACATAATATATTATATGCATAAACGTATAATATTATTTATCATTGCGGTTTGAGAAAAATGTTGTGAATATGGTTGAACCTACAAAAATAAGCCGAACAAAATATTTTATAAGCTTCTTATATTATATGTTTAAAAAAATATATGAAACTTGTTCCACAATCGCTGTAATTTACATTACCTACATTAATATTCGCGTGTGTTTTCATGGTGAGTCCTCATTAATACATGTACTTACTCTTAAAGTAACATTTCTTAATGTTTGTTTGAGTAGGTACACAAGATTAATAGTTCTATATTTACTTTTATATAATATAAAAAGTCGTTTGTCGTATAAGCTTCTTAACTTTTTTATATTTAAATATTTTAACCTTCCCTCATAAGTCATACATATTACAATTTTTAAATGAAAATTTGTTATTATGATGTACAATATATATTAATATAAATAATTATATAATAACTTTGTAAAGTGGCTTGTACCTACCAAGATTTGAACAACTTTTTTGATGTGTTAAAAGTCGTGAATTGCTTATTAATTATTAGTTACACACTTACACCTAATTATTAAATTATTCATTAATTGTAACACGGCGTCCTAGATAGGCATTTTAACTACACTACTCGTACTTCACTAACTACGTGATTTTTATTTTCTAGTGTCTTATAAACATGACGATATTTTATTAACCAAAATTTTAACTGAATATATATTATAGAAATGTGTTTTACTATTCTAAAGTAACGAAATTATGCTTGATTACTATATTTAAGGTTATCATGACCATTTACGTGGCTTTATTTTATTTTTTTTTATTGCTGGTTATAAAAATGAATTAGACACCAAGGTCTATATTAGTACCTATATTATAAATTTGGATTTGGCAAGTATATGTAATTATTCACAGATAGTATACTTACTTACTTCACTGTTGAAAAACGATCAGTTACTTATGTAATTATGCTAAAAAATTCTCATCCGATGGCTTGTACTGTACTGAAATATATCATTTAAAGAGTGCTTAGTTGCATAGGAATATGACTTATATTATTATATCTATTGTTCCGTTAATGTACTTATATTATATCATAATTTCTTAAATATTGTATGCAACTTAATTAAATTTATTAGGATTAAGGTACATTTTGTAACAGACAATATTCTCTTATATTTGGTTTGGTACGAAGAATGTTTGCACTTTGACCAACTTTATAAGTTATATTAAGTTTAAACTAATTTTTTTCGTTGTTAATTTTCCACTTGTGTCATTATATATCGTTAGAGATTTGATTATCGATTTATATACATTGTCGAACGTTTGTTTTCGTTTGGTGTAAATTATATTCGACATTTGTTTAAAAATGTATTTTTTGTTTTGTGGAATTAGTGAAATATATATTTTTGTAAATAAATTATCAATGAAATTATGTTTTTATGAATCAAGTTCATCTGTTTTTATTTATTTATAATTATTTTTTTTATTGATATTTGTTTTAAACTACAGCAGCAATGATTATTATAGTTACACTGTAGGTATTTAGGTACATGTTATATTTTATTTTTATTATTAAGTTTTATCGACTATAATAATGGTACTCAATTAATAAAAACAATTGGAAAAAATTGTTGTTGAATTTGACTGATTTCTAGCATTTATTTTTTAAATCCTGTTAAATAATTTTTTTCATTTTAAAAATGTAATAATTAAATTGTCTCGGTTTGGGTATGTTCTAAGAAATGAGTTTAGGTTTTTAGATATTTTAAGGTTGAGTTGATCCTGATGAAATCTTTGGAATTCGGTTCGGATATTTTTAATTTCTGGTCTGATACCTATACACCTATTATTGAGTGTTTCACCCTTAATTTTTTAAGATATATATGAATTTAGTTTAGTGTGTTCTATGCGTTGTCGATTTAGAATAATTCCTTTGTTTCGTGTAAATAGTTTTGCCATATTTTTATTGTATTGATGAGGTTTAGTTTGGTATTATGATAGTAAGAAATCAGCTATTTTTATTGCATTATTAGAATTTAATAATTGAAATTTAATCTAAAAGTTTGAGTTTGTGCAAGTTATTATCGCTATTTGGCATATTTTTCCAGGAGTTTCATTATCACATATATCAGTTTGAATGATGATCTATATAAGTGAAACATCTTTTGGGTTGGTTCTATTCTTGCCATGTCCTTTGGTTTATATTATTCTTTGTTATATTATTTATATTTATGCTATTCATTATTCTTAAACAATTGTTCAGTAATTATAATGTACTTTTTGATAATTAATTGTATTGTTTGTAAAGTATTCGCGGAGTCTGCTGTAAAAACTGAGCTCTTATTAGATTCTTTATACGTTATATTTTTGTTTTGGGTTATTATAGTGATACCCTCCCTTTGTCGCTTGTTTTAGAAGCGCCCGTGTACTTAAACCTTTTGATGCTCTTTGTATTATTCTATTGGATTGATTGGATGCGTATAAAAACACAGTTTTATAAAAGAGTAAAGTTCGATACTTATTTTTTAGATGCTTACACAAGGTCGTTTTATAATGTGTTCTTTAGCTGTGTATTGTATTATTAGAGATATAAATAGATTTTCTTTCCTAACGTTTTTATTTTTGTGAAAATCTCAGATCTGCGAATTATCATCTACAGTTGAATAACGATTTCAAAGAAGCGTTATAATATTTAATCTTAGAATTTTATTACATTTAATAATAGTGCCGAATGCAACAAAAGTAGTTCGTCAAAAAATCGTCGCCCGTAGTAAGCCGAACGACAATCGTGTACCTATACAGAAATAGTGAATACTATATGTATTTTATTCTTAGGAGGTTAGATTTATGTACTTCTGCAATGCCTTTTAGATGAAGTACTATATTAATCATCCTCTTATAAATGGGGAGTATGATATGTATTTTTCTCTTTTGTGCTGTCGTATTGTAAGAGACAATCGAAATGGGTATTATATACATTTATTCAGCCGACGGGTTTATCGGTATAACAGAACATAATAATAATATGTAGGACGTATGTAGGTTTTGAGAAAAAAATTTGGATCGCCTTGTCTGGGTTTATTTCTATTACATTTAATCTTCTGCACCCTCGTGGTGGTACGTCGTACTTGTATAACTACCAACCCCCTTTTTCAGGTCGAAACGTTATGTATATATTTATAAACAGTGTGAACACTTATTTTGCGGTGCATTAAATGCGAAAGCGATCGGGGTAGGATCGGGAAATCGCAAAGGGGTTTGGAACCAAAGATTTACGAGTTTTTTTTTGTCATTATTTTTTTTTTCATTCCAACAAACGGTATTCTCGATTTGGCAATTTTTTGTTCATTACACGTAGGTACAAGGTATTCCGTAAGTCTTTCGAGACAACCTGAAACGTTTCAATTCGTTCGAGCATTTTTTTTATGTATGTATTACAATTTTAACATTCAGAGTATAAATGCAAACTTTAACTCACGCGTATAATGCTGTTGAACAAATTTCATTTTTTTTATGACGCTTAACCAAAAATATATGTACCATAACCGTCTGAACCGAATTTCGTTTAATTAAATTTATGAAACTGCGGAGGAAGCATTATGATTTTTGCAGGATTTATAATTTACCTTTTATAATATTATGTTTTAGGTTTTCAGCGTTTTATTTTTTATTTCGATTATTAACACTTTATCAGACATAGTGAAAAAGCTAAAAAAAATGTTATTCAACCTCTCAAAGAAATTAGACATTGAATACAGATTTATTTTTAGAAGTGGTTAATTTTTTGTAATTTAAAAATCCGCAGAATTTCAGTAGCCCGCTCACATCCTGTATTTTATTTCTATAGATAATCTTATATATACCTATTATACAAATATATTTACGTGGTCACAAATGTAATTACAATTCAGGTGTTGGATATAAGGTCTCAAACCTTTGTAGAAGATTATATATTTATTTAAATTCCTCAATCCATATTTTAGCGAGTATTATGAATTTAAAAATATGTGTAGAATTTTATTTAAATACATTGACATTTTTAAAAAGTTGTTTATAACACTTGCTCTTCAATATTCATACACCAAAAGTTTGGCAATTATAAAAAATAAGCTTGCAGTACCTACGACTTTTATTTTAATGTTGTTTGCTATAATCGTGCGAATAAAGATAACCCGTCAATTATACTACTGCCTACACGATAATCGATATTATTTGATCAAAATATTATAATTTATTGTTAGCAAAATAAATATTTACGCATAATCAGTTTTTCCACATTGTATAAAATTATGTATTTTCAAAGCTAATATCATTACAAAACGTCATTTTTAGGGAGGGGATCTGCATTATTAAGCCCATTTAATACCGGGAGAAATATTAAACGAAAAAAAGTGATTGGCTTAGCGTTAATCAAAACATGCCCAAGCTTATTATTCATGTAGGGGACGCGGACGTGGATTAACTAAACAAGACTCAACGGTGTGGTGCATTATTTAAAATTTGTTCCTGACCAAATGTCCTATTGATTTAGCCTAAAAGGAGGTATTAAGCTTCCGGGATTAAACATGCATAATGCATTTAAACAAATATTGCTAAACAAAAACGTCCGTTGATCAGATTTAGAAGACTTAAAAAAATCGGTATAATATACGTTCCGCGCAGTGCACATTAGGTATTATTATTTATAAAACATAATATATATAATCATTATACAATATTGAAATTTAGTTTAATTACCCGTTTCTTTCATATTTTTACAGTACGCCTTATATTTGAGAATTCTTTATAACGTCGTTAGTTTTTATAACGGTTGTGACAATAGTAAAAAGAAACAATGCGGATAGGTAGCCGCGTTGTAATAATAGTAGTAAATCTATATGTATATACATATGGGCATTATACCCATAACTCATTCATGTCCCATTGTAACTCTACTCGTATGTATATAAAATCGAGTTTACAGAAATATTGTCACATATTATTATTCTTGTTTTTTTTTTTTTTTTTGGTCGCGTGCTTACATTTTAAAATTATATTACGCACACTCATATAGATAGTATAAACTCAAATACTATTACGTTTTTATCGTGTCAAGCGTGTACCTACCTATATAATACTATAATAAAGTGCTCCCTACCTATATATATATATATATATATATAATACACGTGTATGTATAGAAGGTACGTACATTATATCCGTGTACGTATACATGTGTACAATAGAATTGGTGAATATTTGATTACTCGTTAACCGTACGTGTGTTATAATGTTATGTAAAATACATTATTGAATTGTGAAATCCGACTTCTCCCCGATATACCGATATTAATGTAAACGTATATATTATTATATATATACATATACGCACACGCGTATAGGTACATTGAATGGCACTGCTGTGCCTGTGTGGTGTATTCAAATATCTTAAAGTGTGGTTTTATATGTATGGTAAAAATTTTGCCGGATAAATTCGAATGCGACTCGTATATTAATATTTCTTCGACTTATATACTATAGTATATATTAGATACTGTATAATCGCAAACAGACAGAAATGTACAGATATATAGATAGACGACCCAAACATTTATTCCCTATTCAAATATATATATATAT